>MCJB01028913.1:135496-181450 GCA_002018475.1 Nicotiana obtusifolia | reverse complement strand
ACTCTATATATATATATATATATATATATATATATATATATACACCCACTGCTCTCTTGGAAGAAGACAATACTTGACTGAATATAAAGTCCTGATAAGGGAGAATACTATAACTTATGAGACTAGGACAATGTACATAAGTTCAGGAATACGAACTTCTCTTTATGCATCGTTATCAAACTCATGTAGTTACCAGATCATGCCAAAATGAAGGAAAGGTTTAGCCTTAACATATCTTATCACAGTATTTCCAATCACCAAGTTGAACTCTCCTCTTCGCACCTCAATCTACAACAACGATAATAATACTATCATTAAGTTACGAAAGGTACAACTATCGCACAACGAACGACAAGCTTATTTTGTATTAAAACGGGCAGCATCTCCCCTATAATCCTTACTCCCTCCAAATTCAAGATAACACCAACAACACAAGAAAACAAAAATAACAACATATGTATACATTATTTTTCAACCTTATATACACCAAAATACTACAAAACAACCCAAAACACCCCAATCACTTCATACACAAAACGACTACCGTAGTAGTGTCAAACAACCCGAAAATGTCACGATGAATGACAAGCCCACCACCCTGAATTTATATGGTGTTTATCCACACCCTTTCTCCTCCAAAACTCCATAAAACAATAGCAAAACACACAGTCCAACAGCAACACGAAACAGTCTATAAAACAGTCCGTTACAAGTGAATAACTCGAACTCACGACTTCCGATCACCGTCCCGTGAGTTATTACAATTAAAGAACGACTTTCCATACATCTCCAGCAGAAAAAATGGATGAAAGAGGGCAGTAAACTTACCTTATTTGTTGAATAACTCAGCTCCTATCTTGGTTCTTCAAACTCTAGGTTTTCCCTCCAACTAGAACTTAAAAAGGAGAGAAATTCAATTATGGTTTGTGTATAATTTTTTGAGAGGATTTTTGCAGGGGTTTAGGTTTGGTTATTATGCCCTATTATCAGTGTAACATATAAAGGAAATAGACCTTTAAAAGGTCTCTTTGGACGACCCGAACTGGTCCATTTTCGGACATATATAATCCTCTCATTTAAGCAAGTAGATGACACACAACCTAGCAGTCACCGCGGTCTCGCAAAAATGCATACATCTCTCTAATCTGATGACGTATTGATAAAGGGTTTAATGCGTTAGAAAATTAACTCATAGATATTCAATTTTACGGGTGGAACACCCCATAACACTAAGTATATAGGGAGAAAATCGCAGTTACATTTGACCCAAATTTCAGTAAAACTTATGAACATAACTTGTGATGACTTTCATCGACTTTTGTTCCACAACTCGCTTGACCTCAAAACGTAACACATGACTATAAGACTAAAATAAATTATAACATAAACCTCTTATCATGTTAAGAACCCTAGTCTCACCCCAAAGGTACAGGTTATAACATTTCCAATTTGTCGACTTTCGACGAAACATTATTTTCTTCAATTCCTTAGCTTCTGAACCTCCCAACCCTTTTTGTAATTGTTGATCCTGATATTCAATATTTGTAACCTCTTAGGTGGCATTATAACTTACTTTATATACTTCTAAAGATGATCTAATCTTTTGGTCATACATTAGTTTGCTTACGTCGCGCTTTTACGTACGAAAATATGGGGGGTAACACTACGAACCTCCAAATCACTATCCCGACACGCTCTGAAGTCCAAAATCGCCCAACGGAGCTAACGGAACCATCAAAACTCCATTCCGGGGCCATTTACACATAATTCACATCCTGTCAACCTTTTCGACTTAAGCTTTCAACCCTTGAGACTAAGTGTCTCATCACATTTCAAACATCCCCGGAACCGAACCAACTACCCCGGCAAGTCACATAGCAACTATTAAGTATAAAATGAGCAGTAAATGGGAGAACGGGGCCACACTCTCAAAACAACCGGTCGGATCGTTACAGTTTACCTGCAATAATTGATTTTTTCCAACATTTGTTACATCACAATTAAGAGATTTAATTGCCCAAAGTGCTTTGTGCTCTAACTCAACGGGCAAATGGCAAGCTTTTCCAAAGACGATTCTATATGGAGAGGTTCCTATAGGTGTTTTAAATGCAGTCCTATAAGCCCAAAGTGCATCATCTAATTTCAAGGACCAGTCTTTTCTCGAGGCTCCCACAGTTTTTTCTAGAATTCTTTTAAGTTCTCTGTCGGATACCTCAACTTGCTCGTTTGTTTGTGCATGATATGGTGTGCCTGTTTTGTGTGTGACCCCATATTTAAATAACAAGGCTGCAAATTGTCTATTCATGAAATGTGAACCTTGATCACTAATGATTACTTGGGGGGTTCCAAATCTAGTAAAAATATTCTTTTTAAGAAACTAACACACAACCTTGGCTTCATTTGTCCTAGTGGTTATTGCTTCAACCCATTTTGACACGTAATCTACGGCCACTAATATATACTAGCATGAATGAGATGAGGGAAATTGACCCATAAAAATCTATACCCCATACATCAAAAATTTCACAAATAAGTATAGAGTTGAGAGGCATTTCAACCCTTTTGGATATGTTGCCCATCCTTTGGCATTGATCACATGATGACACGTATGCTCGTGCATCTTTGAACAAGGTGGGCCAATAAAATCCTGCTTCTAGCACTTTACTTGCTGTTCTATTTGGTCCATGATGACCTCTAACTGCTCCATCGTGATAATGGTACAAGATATTTTTCATTTCTATTTCTGGAATGCATCTTCTCATGATCCCATCCGCACAATATTTAAACAAGTAAGGATCATCCCAAAAATAATATTTTACCTCTGTCAATAACTTCTTTTTCCTTGGGTAAGAATAATCACAAGGAATTCATTTTCCAACCAAATAGTTAGCTAAATCAGCAAACCAAGGACTTTGATCAGCAACTACTTTTATTGAAAAAATATGCTCATCAGGGAACTCTTCTTGAATTGCATTTGATTCATTTGGTGGCTTCTCTAACCAAGAGAGATGATCAACAATTTGATTTTCTAAACCTTTCTTGTCTTTGATTTTCAAGTCAAACTCTTGAAGAAGAAGTATCCACCTTAAGAATCTTGGTTTTGCATCTTTTTTGGCAAGGAGGTATTTTAGTACTAAGTGATCTGTAAAGACTATTATATTTGACCAAATGAGATAAGATCTGAATTTATCAAAAGCAAATACCACAGTTAGTAATTATTTTTCGGTTGTGGCATAATTCACTAGTGCTTCATTTAGTGTACGACTGGCGTAGTAAATGGGAAGAAAGATTTTATCTTTTCTTTGACCAAGAACTGCCCCAACTGCCACATCATTAGTGTCGCACATTAATTCAAATGGTTGACTCCAATCTAGAGTCACAACAATTGGAGCATTTACTAATTGTTTCTTGATTTCTCCAAATGCTTGCAAGCAATTATTAGTGAACTCAAACTTTACATCCTTACCCAACAAATTAGTTATTGGTTTGGTGATGTCGAAGAAATCCTTAATAAATCTTCGGTAAAATTCTGCATGACCTAGGAAACTTCTTATTCCTTTAACTATGGTTGGAGGCAACAATTTTTGCAATTACCTCAACCTTTGCTATATCAACTTCAATGCCATCTGATGTAATTTTGTGTCCAAGAACGATACCTTCTTTCACCATAAAATGATACTTTTCCCAATTTAAAACAAGATTTGTTTCTTCACATCTTCTCAACACTAATGTTAGATGGTGAAGACATTTTTCAAAGGTTTTTCCAAAAAGTGTGAAATCATCCATAAATATCTCCAAACATTTTTCAGTCATGTCTGAGAAAATAGATGTCATGCCTCTTTGACATGTAGCAGGGGCATTGCATAGACCAAAAGGCATTCTTCTATATGCAAATGTCCCGCTAGGGCAAGTAAATGTTGTTTTCTCCTGGTCTTCTGGTGCAATCAGTATTTGATTGTAGCCAGAGTAACCATCAAGAAAATAATAGAAATATGCACTACCACTTTTTCTAACATCTGGTCAATAAATGGTAAGGGAAAATGATCTTTTTGGGTAGCTCTATTGAGTCTATGATAGTCAATGCATACCCTCCATCTTGTGACAGTTCGAGTTGGAATTAACTCATGATTTTCATTTTGCACAACTGTCATTCCACCTTTTTTTTGTACAACTTGCACTGCACTTACCCAACTACTGTCATAGATTGCATAGATTATTCCTGCATCCAAAAGTTTAACTACCTCCTTTTTGACCACTTCTTGTAATTTAGGATCCAGACGCCGTTGTGGTTGCACTAATGGTTTTGAATTATCTTCCAACAATATTTTGTGCATGCAAATAGCAGGACTGATTCCTCTTATGTCTTCAATAGTCCATCTTATTGCTTTCTTGTATCTTCGCAATACTTCAATCAGTTGATGTTCCTGTTCACCTATCAAAGAGGAAGAAATTATGACTGGAAATGCTTCAGGTTCTAGGAAAACATATTTTAAATGAGAAGGGAGAACTTTTAGCTCAAGAGAAGAGTAACGGTTTCCTGTTTTATTTCTTCTTCATCGATTTCGAATGAGTCTTCTTGTTCGTGCTCTCGTTGGGATTCTTCGTCAAATCCCGAATCAATGTCAGTTAGATGATCTTCTGGTGGATCATTGACTAACTGTTGACTTTGATATTCTTCCACAATTTTATTTAATATATCAATGCCGAAACATGATGAGGAAGTTTCCTCATGAGGGTATTTCATTAATTTTTGCATATCAAAGATCACCCTTTCTTCATTCACTCTCAAAATTAGTTGTCCTTGTTGGACATCAATCAATGCTCTTCCAGTTGCTAAAAATGGTCTTCCAAGAATTATTGGCACTTCATTGTGTTCTTCCATTTTCAGTATATGAAGTCCACTGCAAACACAAATTTGTCCACTTTGACAAGTACATCTTCTATTATACCTCTTGGCTTTTTCAAGGATTGATCTGCCAGCTGTAGTGAGACTGGTGTCGCTTTTTATTTCTCCCAAGTTGAGCTTCCTGAAAATTAAAAATGGCATTAGATTAATAGAAGCTCCTAAATCACAAAGTGCTTTTTCAAAATAAATTTCTCCTAGAGTACAAGGAATTGTAAAACTCCTTGGAGCTCCAAGTTTCTTAGGAAGCGTATTTTGAATTATAGCACTACAATTTTCTGTCAATTCAATGACTGCAAGATCTTCTAGCTATATTTTGTTTGAAAGAATTTCTTTAAGAAACAATGAGGGCATTTAACCTAGTGCATCAGTGAAAGGGACATTGATGTACAATTTCTTGAGGATTTCAAGGAACTTTCCAAATTGTTTATCTCATTTTCCCCTCTTTTGTTTTTGAGGGAAAGGGAGTGCAATTTCCTGGGTTCCTTCATTCTTTTTCTTTATCACATTCTCGATATGGATCAGGTAATTTCTTACCATTTCTCAAAGATATAGCTTGTGCCTGATCCTTTGGATTTTTTTCCGTATTACTTAGGTGACTACCATGATTTCTCTCTGTTAGCTTGGTTGCTAACTATCCCATCTGAATTTCAAGGTTCCGAATTGCCAAGCCCTGTGATTCCATTCTATCTCTAGCATTTTTATTGAGCTTCTTAGTATTTTTGATGAATTGATAAACCAAATCCTCCAGGTTTGGTTTCTGAGATGGAGTCTGATTTTGGTATCCTTGAGTATTTCTTATTTGATTTTGGAAGCCAGGAGGTGCTTGACTTGACTGACCTTGTTGTCCAGGCTGCCATGAATTGAGACTTCCGTTGTTGTTGCTCCATGAGAAACCTGGATGTCTTTGTCCTTAGGGTTAAAACTGTTGTTATTATAATAGTTATTGTTTCTATTATAATGTCCAACTGCATTAACATATTCTCCCGTTTGGCATTCATGATCCGGATGTCCTCCTTCACATAAGTCACATAATGAGTGTGATTGTGATTTTGGTGTGGTAGTTTGCAGTGCCTCTACCTTCTTTGTCAAGGTTGTTAGTTGATGAGCTAATAAAGAGACATCGTCAATCTGGTGCATTCCAGATGGCTTTCTTGCTCATGATTAGCCACCTGCAGCTGTATCTATGATACTTTTTAAAGTAGGTGTTATTCCATTATAAAAATTAATCAGTTGCTGACAATTTGGTACACCGTGGTGTGGTACTTTCTCAAAAGTCCCTTATATCTTTCCCAAGCTTCGTAAACAGATTCTGCATCGAGCTGAGAAAAGTTATTAATTTCTTGTCTCATTCTAGCAGACTTTGCAGGTGAGAAATAATTATTCAAAAAAAATTGAGTCATGTCTTCCCATGTTTGAATGGAACCTGTTGGTAGATTCCTGAGCCATGTTCTTGCATCTCCCCTTAAAGGAAAGGGAAATACTCTCAATCCAATAGCATCATCTGGAATTCCATTGTTTCCAAAAGTATCTAAGATTTCCATGAAATCGTCTAGATGAGTATTAGGATCTTCTTGTGAGAGTCCATTGAACTGGAAATTATGTTGAATCATTTGAATCAAGGCTGGCTTGATTTCAAAATTAAGGTGGCTATTGGAGGACGTCTTATACTGGATTCTCTTCTTGTATAAGTTGGCCTTGCATAGTCCCTCAGTAATCTCCTTGACCTTGGTTTAACTTCATCAAATTGATCCTCCATAATAGAATTCTGATTATCTTTCCTAGGAGGTATTTCTTGATCATCTTCCATGCTAGTTTGAGTAGTGCTGAGACTTTGATCATATTATGCTGATAGTTTTTTCAATCGTCTCAAAATTCTATTTATTTCAGGATCAAGGTCGATTGTCTTCTTTGATGAAGAACGGGTCATATGCCTTCTGCACACAAGAGTTAATCAATGAGTAATATAAAAGATAAATTATTCTCAAATGGTGACTAAACAATTCAGTGGCTTCACAATAACGTACACACTTAACAAAAGAAGTTAAAGAGGAAAAGAACTGGAAAGCAATTAAATTGGCAATTATTTACACCAAAATTTTCCTTCCGAAAGATATATCAAGCCAAGGAAATGGTTGCTTTATATAGTTGTGAGAGCTCCTGTTTTGAAGTCTTGTTTTAATAGATTTATTCACCATTTGCATATGCCACTTGCATTATTGTCTCCTAGTTGCTAGACAATGAGTCTAGTTGGAATATTTCTATATCCACTTGTTGATCCAACATGCAATTTTTTTAATATTTTACCATAGTACAAGAATTCTTCTTTTTCTTATATCAGTGCCAGCTCTCGTTCATGAAATTTCCTTTGCATTTTGGTTTTCTTCTATTCTTTCTCCTTTTTTTTTGTCTTTTCATCTTTTTCTTATACAAAGTGACATTTGCTGCAAAATAAGAAGGATTATTATAAAGTAAAATACTAAAGCTCGAATAAACATTAGTCCTTTTCACTCTTATTTTGATGCTATCACTTGGGATGTAAAAAGGAGTATTGTGTGCTTGATTTCTGTCTTGATGTGTTGTACAGTCTCGAGTTATGAGTGTGTAGAGGAATCTTTCATGTTGTTCATGTGTGGGATGAAGTGGACTCTTATGTCTAGTTGGCGAGTTTAGACCCAGGAAGATTAAGTGATCGCATAGTGATTGTGACCATGATGGGGTCATAGAGGGGTGCTAGTTGAGGCTAAGTAGGTAGGTTATCTCCTGCAAAATGCTCTGAGGTTGTGTGATCCTTGTGATGTTTCTTTGGAGAGTTTTTCTTCTACTAATGGGTTATATGTGCTGCAATTAGGTTTGGATCGCTTGAGGAGGTTGGCTCGACTATCAGAAGAATGAATGTGCGTTTAGCAGAAGATTTGAGGTATTTTATCAGTAGTGATACATGAGCTCGTGAAGGGTCTTGTTGAATTGCAGTGCGGGATTATGGCAGTAATGAGGTAAGGGTATTGTGGGTTATCGGATGTAGTGATCTATGGCTTTGAGCTATGTGGGGGAGGCTACTATCGATGATCAGATTGCACGGCCATGTGCTATGTTAGCTTTGGTTTGAGACATACATGTAGATCGGTTATGACTTGAAGAGGTTGATTTCGAGAATGACTCGAGTAAGGAAGTTTCTAGGTGCATGATGTATTACACTTTATGGATACAAAAATCTTGGAATGATTTGGGTTTGTTATTAGTGATGAATGTAATGTGCTAAGAAAAGGGAATCACTCGGTTGCGTTAAGATGGGGTTACTTCTTTAGGGTGTTTCTGTGCTATTGGGAACCTGTCGTTCGGCTTGTTTGGGTGGTGCATTTGAGATTAGAATAGAGTGGATGCTCGAGAAGGTCTTAATGGGTTCAATATTCATATGTGTCATTTGAGGAATTTCTAGATTTGTAAATGGCTAAGATCTGAGATTTACATTGGATGGTGTCGACACTCGCGGTATTTCTGTATCATTATGTATTCTTCGTTTTAGTATCAGAGAGATTAAGGAAATAGTGTCAGATTCACGTAATGTCTCTTCAGAGTGGGTATCTCGGATGCGGTACTTTTGGGTACCTAAGAGGGTATACAGTGGCTTATGGGCTTTAGGACGATGGGATTTCATGCTAAGATCTCTTGTAGCGAGCTTTGGGTTAAGGATCATAGTGTACTGGCAAGGAGAAGTATTAACTTGAAGGAGATTCATAAGGAACTCAGAGAAATAGGACAACTTGGTGGTAGATTATATCAGCATGGTAACAGATATGATCGGTTCTTTTGGTTCTTATGATGTGGCGAGACCTTACCGGTGTTTTGTGGAAAAAATCTTGGGTTTGGCAACCTGCGTGACTTGGTTGAGTTAGAGGGATTCAGTTCAGATGGCTTGGTGTTGTGCTAATGGTTTTTGAAGAGTTCTCTATGATTTCGATCACGGCTTGGGAGATGTTTTCTATAGGCACGAGGAGTGTGTTGCATATTGTGATTTTCTCCTGGATGGGATCAGCTGGAAGCTTCCTGGATGATGGAATATGTATTATGCTGGTGATTCAGTGACGATAATAGGATTCTCGTATTTTCATATTATGGCATGGTAGATGCGGTGCGACGTGTGGGATTGAGATTTACATGTACAAGGTTGCGGTTTAGTTTCGAAAGGAAGGTCATGAGTTTTCCTCAGCACAGACCGTTTCACATGTTTAGAAAATGCTGGTACTATTTGGTATCACCTGAGATGAGTGTGCATTTCAGAAAGGCGCATTGTGTTTTTACTTGCGGATGCTTGATTGGAATTACGGTAGTTGCCTGGTTGATCGATTGTTGATGTTTAGATTTTGCTATGCAGCATAGAAGAATTATGGAAGTATCTCTCATTAGATGATTGTGCATGAGAGGCATGTCAGTTATTTGGGTGGTTGAGTCGGGATTAGATTGGGAGATTTTTGTATTTTTGTGATTGAGACTAGGAGTCTTAGAGGTGGACTATTCCTTGGTTGTGGACGATGAAGATATGGACAGAGTTAGAAAAATGACAGTATATGCTATGGATTGGTTTCAGTAGATCTTTGGGAAGGTTATCTACATAATTCGGGAGGATCGGAATCGATTTGGAGGACACTGGCAAGCCTAATAAGAATGCGTATTCAACATCAGGTCAGATTTGTTTGCTCAGCACAACTACTGTTAAAGGGTGTGTCATCGGTTAGAGTTGATCATATTCATGTCCAATTTGTTCCATGAGTTACTCTTCTTTGCTATGATGGGTTGTGAGACTGTTGACTATGTACACATGATACGGTATTTTTTGGGCCTTGTTGCGAAATTCGAGCGAGATGGCTTTTGGGTTGTTGAATGGTTGATTGCGCCTTGGTTATGATTTTCCTATTTGTGTATATTGTTCTATCTGTTTCTCCATGGTTATGATCATGCACATCACTTATTCGTTGTTGATATGCATATGGTTGTTGATTATGAGCATCATGGTTCGAGGTATTTCATGTGGACCGGTGTTTGGATTGGGTCATACGTCGTTGCGGAGTTATGTTGTGATATGATCCTTTGTGTTTATCTTATATGGTTTGGTTGTCCTTTGTGTGATGGGTTCACAGCAGTGCGCTTGTGGTGGTTTCTGTTGAGCTTGTAGAATGGTTCTCTCATTTAATTCTCTTTTCATTTTTTGGTACATTTGAGTTGTTGCATGTTTGGTGCACGGATTGCACGATATGTGGCTATAGATGGTATTAACATGGCATGTCGGTTGAACGGCTTGTACTGTATGAAGTGAGGTTATTATACCTGGAAGGAGTGCTATCTGATTTGATTAGGGTACTTTTAGAAGAATAACGTCTCTGGTTAGCTTATAATTTGGAAATGATTCTTATCAGGAGAGAAAGCTCTACGACTTGTTGATATGATGAGTGGTTATGAGTTTTTGTGTGTTTCTTTCATCATTGGTAGTGTATGAAGGTTTATAACAAGGTTTTGTTTGATATGAGGTTTGATACCGGTACTGGGTTTGTTATTAAGCAACTTTTGTGGTCGGAAGTTATTGCTATGAGAATCTGGGTTATGTGGTATATCATGTGATTACATGTTGGGATATGCTTATGTCTTAATTCGTCTTGTTCAGATTTATATTGTGTATAGATATGAGAATCGAGTCTTATAATGAATTTCAGATGTTGGGGTTAGGGTTCTAAGGTTTATGGACTAAGGTTGAAGTAAGGATCTTCAATTAAGTTGTGTTGTCAAGCTTATAAAGATTGGGGTGACGTGGGATCACCCATAAGTATATGTATAGTGAGGTTATACGGTGATTCGATGGTTTTGGAACGGCTCTTGGCATGTTCGAGGACGAACGTATGTTTAAGTGGAGGAGAATGTAACAGCCTGCCCAGTCGTTTTGAGAATTTGCACTCAGTTCGGGTTTGAGGTCATGAGTAGCCTCATATGGTGTATTATGACTTGCGTGTATCGTCGGTTTTGGTCTTCGAGTTTCTCGGAATTGATTTGAAAGAATGATTCTTAAATAGTAAGCTTTAAGTTAGAAGAGTTTACCAAGTTTGACTTTTGTGTATTTGACCCCGAATCGAAGTTTTGATAGTTCCGTTAGGTTCGGAAGGTGATTTTAGGCTAAGGCCTATTCCCGGATTTGCATTTGGATGCTCTAGAAGGTTTCGGCACTATTTGGCGAAAGTTGGCAATATGAAGGTTTAGAAAGTTTATATGTTTGACCAGGAGTTGACTTCGATATTATCGGGTTCAGATTATTGTTCCGAGAGTTGGAATAGGATTGATATGCCATTTGGAACTTGTGTGCACAATTTGGGTTCATTCCGAATTGGTTAGGCTTGAATCAGATGCTTGGTTCGAACTTTGAAGTTTATGAACTTAAGAGATTGATCTTGATCGACGATTCATGGTTTTGATGTTGTTATGTGGGATTTAAGGCATCAAGCAGGTCCGTATTATGTTTTGGGACTCATTGGTCCCGAGGGGCTCGGTTGAGTTTCAGATAGGTTTGGATTGTGTTGCGCTCATTTTTTATGTTTTGATGTCGTTTCATCAAGCATAAGTGGTCCCACATTAATCAAATGAGCTCCAAATTCTATATTGATTGAATTATTAGATCTGTATCATAATTACGGAGCCATAGCAAAAAGAATCATCGAATTTGGACATCGTATGAGGGAGTTATGTTCATTTTAGCGTCGAAGAAGAAAATTGGTGCTGGTGCTTCGCAGATGCAAAGTTGGGTCTGCATCTGTGACCTCGCAGGTGCGAAAAATGGTCCGCAAAAATGAAAATGACAGTTGGAAAACCGCAGGTGCGGATTTTTGGGCAAAAAATGGAAATCCCTATGTATAAAAAAATCAAACTGCGTTCTTTTGGTATTTTGAGCATATCTTGAGTTCTAGAGCTCGGATTGAGGTGATTTTCATGGCGTTCTTCTTGTGTTTTCATGGGGGTCAGCATCTAACCTCAATTTTTGTATTTCAACATGATTATAGTAGTTCATTTGTGAATTAATCTATGTTTTGATTAGAGAATTGTGGGGTTTTATCAAAAAAAATTCTAAAGAGAATAATTGGCTTTTGAACAATGATTCAGAGTTGGAATTGGATGAAATTAGTATGGTTGGACTCGAATTCGAATGGGTTGTCAGTATTTGTAAGCTTAGTCGGATTCCGAAGTGTGGGCTCGGGTTGACCTTTTAGTTGACTTTGAGTTGAGTAAAGATTCGACCTTTATCGCTTGGGTTTGTTTCCTAAGGCATTATTTGATGTTTTGAGTTGCTTTTGGCTAGTTTCAATCCGTTTGGAGGTTGATTCGTGCGAGATGGCATTTCTAGAGTATTGTTTGGCTTGCTCGATATTTGATTTCGCTTGTTCGAGGTAAGTAACATATCTAAACTTGGATCTGAGGGTAAATATCCCTAGGTATTTGAGATGGGTTAGGGGTGACGCACGTGCTAAGTGACGAGTGGAGGTGCGTGCACTGAGATATTCATGATTCGGGTAGTTCATAGGCTATTATATGCCTTATTTTGCTATCATGCTTCTTTGATATCATGTTTTCTCCATTTATATGACTACGTGGGACATTATTCATGCTAGAATTCATGCCTAGATTACATTCTCAGTTATTTGAGACATGATAGGGCTATTTTCGCCATGTTGAGCTATTTGCCTTAGCCGTAGTCACATTGTACAATCATGATATTCACGTCTGCATGTTATATCTCTGTCTCTGTGCACTTTTGATATGCTGACGCGCATATTATTGGTGTCCTTGTACGTGACACGAGTTTGAACTATATTAAGGCATATTGTGATATTCCTTGTTATATTGTTTGATTGTGTTTATGTGATGATGTCTGCATATTGGGACTTGAGCGGACTAATGACTGATGTGGGCCATGGAGTCGTATTAGTATGGATATATGGATCAGATTGCACGCAACAACGCTTATATTGATATTGAGGTGACGCGTATGCCAGACCCCACATTAGGCTAAGTTGTACTGATTTGAGGCTATGCGTGCACCATGCCCCACTATTTGGCTATGTGATTATGAATAGTGCTTGGGTTGGATCCGCCCCTCCGGAGTCTGACATGCCAGCAGTGGGCGCATGCACAATGTTATATACACGTGCTCGATGATGGGCAGTTATGCCAGGCACATGTACAGTGCTAGGTATGATTATTTGATGGATCCACGGTGATATTGTTAATTTGACATATATTTATTGTGTGTGATCAAGTGGGGCTTTTGAGCCAGGCACTTGGAGTGTGCTAAGATCGTGTGAACTTAATGATTTCAATGTGAGATTGATTACTTGACATGTATATTTGACATGTAGGCATAGAGATGTACCCTCCTCATGCTAGACAGTGATATGACATTTGATTACTTGACATGCATATTTGACATGTAGGCATAGAGATGCATTTTTCTCATGCTAACTGGTAAATGAAAAAGTCTTATCTGATGTTATAATTGGGGAAAAAAATACAGTTCTTTTGATAAACTCATGTTTAATTGATTTAAGCGGTGGTTTAGACTCGGACTAGTATACTTAAAAAGCATGTCTACTTTCTCGTATCAATGAACGAGCTGAGCAATACATCTCTTGAATTATATACCTTTACTGTCTTCAATATACTCTTATGGATTGTTATTGGCTATTGATGATAGACACTGACCTTCTTCCGAGCTCGTCACCGCTTTCACCCTGAGGTTGTTTTTTATTTATTGAGCACATGCGGTCGATTGTACTCATACTATACTTCTACACCTTGCGTGCAGATCTTGGAGCTGATGTTGCGGTGTATGGCGGGAGCTGGCTTTGAAGATGTACCTGCGTTCTGGTGATAGCTGACACTTGTCCTTGGTAGCTTTAGATTTTCTGAAATTCAATTTATGTATATTTCGAACAGATGGTGTATTTATTTCGTACCAACGTTGTAAATTCTAAGTCTTAGGAGTTCATGACTTGTACGACCAATTCTTTGGAGTTTGAACAGAAATTCAGTCTTTTACTCATTTACTCTTATTATTCTCATGTGAGTTATGTTGAATGTTACTTGGCTTACCTAGCGGGTTGGGATAGGTGACATCATGACTAGTTGAATTTTGGATCATGACAATGAGGTTTTGGAAGAAGGGCAAGTTGAGACCTCGGTATATTGGTCCTTTTGAGGTGTTTGAGAGAGTGGGAGAGGTGGCTTACAGACTTGCATTACCACCTAGTCTATCAGGTGTTCACCCAGTGTTTCATGTTTCTATGCTCCGGAAGTATTATGGTGACCCATCATATATTTTGGACTTCAGCACGGTAAAAACTAGATGGGTATATGACTTATGATATGGAGTCGGTGGCCATTATGGACTGACAGGTTCAAAAATTGAGGTCGAAGAATATACCATCAATGAAAGTTCGCTTGGGAGGTCAGTCGATCGAGGAGGCCACTTGGGAGACCGAGGGGGAGATGCAAAGCAAATATCCTCACCTATTTGAGACTCCATGTATGATTCTAGATCCGGTAAAGGACGAACATTTGTTTAAGAGATGAAGAATGTAATGCCTCGGTCGGTCGTTTTGAGTATTGTAGCCCTATTCCTCTATTTATTGCTTCTTCTATGTTAATTTGTTGTTATGGGACTTGCCAAGGTAGTTGGTTTGGTTCCGAGGTTGTTTTAGAGTGAATTGGGACATTTAGTCCCAAGGTTGAAGGCTTAAGTTGAAAGAGTTAACCAGAGTTTGACTTTTGTGTAGACGACTCCGGAATAGAGTTATGATGGTTCCGATAGTTCTGTATGGTAATTTTGGACATAAGCGTATGTCCGGATGTTGATTTGGAAGTCTGTAGGTTGATTTGATGCTTTTTGGCAAAAGTTAGAAGTTGAAGGTTTGGAAGGTTGAAGAGGTTTGACCAAGAGTTGACTTTGTTGATATCGTGTTCAGATTTTTGCTCCCTGAGTTGGAATAGGTCCATTGTGTCATTTGGAACTAGTGTGCAAAATTTGAGGTCATTCGGAGTTGATTTGATATGGTTTGGCATGAGTTTTGGAAGTTAAATGTTCATTAGTTCATCTGATTCGTGGTTTTGGTATTGTTTGATGTGATTTGAGACTTCGAGTAAGTTCCTATAGTGTTTTAGGACTTGTTGGCATACTTGGATGGGGTCCCGGGGGTATTGGGTGTGATTCAAATGGACCACAGACCATTTCCTTCATGTTTGGGTTTGTTATTCTGAGGTTCTAGTTTCCTTCTTCGCGAACGCGAAGAGGCTGTCGCGATTGCAAAAGGCATTTTATTGGCAGGTGGAAATTGTTAAACGCGTTCATGATTTTGAACTCGCATTCGCAAAGTTTTGAGAGGCACAGGATTCACGATTGCAATTAGGATGATGCATTCGCGTATAAGAAGTGTTCAGTTGGGGCGTCAGGTGTTAAGCTTAGGCAATCGGAAGGTTGCCCACATTTTAAAGGGGCAGGATGTTGAACAGCGCGTTCGCGAGCTGGGTCTCGCGTTCACGTAGGTTAATTTTGGGGCAGAGATTATTTGTTCTTTGAGATCGCGACGTAGGTCCCGCGTCGTGATGCATAATGCCTAGGCAGACTATATAGCACTCTATTTCGAGGGCTTGGTTCATTTTAACATATTTTGAGTTATAGAGCTCGATTTTGGGCTATTTTAGAGTGCATTCCACGATTTGGATCGGGGTAAGTGTTTTTTACTCTTCCATTATTCATGATTCCATCTTTGTTTTTATCATTTAATTGTTGACTTGAATTGGAGAAATTGAGAATTTTAGTAAAAACTTTTTTAAAGTGTAAATTGAGGATTTGAAGATCGATTTGAAGTTGGAATTGGATGAAATTGGTATGGTTGGACTCATAATCGAATGGGTGTTTTGGATTTTGGAAGTTTGGTCAGGTTCCGAGGTGCGAGTCCGGGGTTGACTTTTTGGGTTGACTTTTTAATTTTGATTAAAGATCTTATCTTTATCATTTGGATTCAATTCCTATGACTTATATTGATTATATTAACTTAATTTGGCTAGATTCGTGTCATCCGGAGGTTGATACACACGGGAAGGGCTTGTAGCAGAGTGATTTGGCTTGCTTGAGGTAAATATCTTACCTAAACTTGGTTGAGGCGCTAGTTGCCTGAATTATTTGTGATAGCTACGTGCTATGAGTGGCGCATATGTGTGGGGTTGAGCCCATATGCGTGCACCGAGGTACTATTTTCATGCTCGGGATAGTGATTAGGCTATGGCATGCCTTGAATTAATTGCTAAGCTTCAAGCTGTGATGTTCTCCTATTTGTACCCCTCTATGAGCTATTTGTACCACATTTGAGATTATGTTGAGGTTATTCTCCCGATTGAAGCTGATAAATTGCTATTTCGTGATGAAATTGTCTGTTCTAGCTGTGATAGCACATTGCACACGCCTACACTATAGCATGTTATTTATACCAGTCCAGGAGTATGAAACTTGGCAATCATTGATCATGTACATGTATTTTTGTTGCTTTCTGTGTGTTATGATCTGGACTAGTAGCCTGTGACCATGCTTGGCGGATTTGTGATTATTGGCACTTGAGTTGTCCGTGCGGATCCAGATATTGATATTATTAGCACGTGAGTTGTCCGTGCAACACGTGAGTTGTCCGTGCAGCACATGAGTTGTGCATGCAGCGTGTGGATATAGATTCATTCCCCTAGAGTCACCCTCTCATGTTTCTCTCTTGATGGTGTACACGCGGATTTGAGGAAACTGATAAGTGGTTTGGTTCAGATATGGGATTATTGAGGAAATCTGACCAGCGTTTGCTTTGGATTTTGCATTTCATCTTACTTGCAATTTACCTGGCTAATTACTTGATTTATTTGCATATCATCTTTATATGTTGTATCATTGATGGAGCAGAGAACTTGAGTATTTGTGCACACACACACCTAGTTCTTTCTGTACTTTATGACTTGATCACAATATTGTTTTGTACTTGTTGAATTGATGAAACTGTATAGGTTATAACAAGTATCATTTATAATTTTTGCTTCTTTTACCTTGTCGAGGTTAGTTATGATACTTGCTGAGTACATTGGGTTGGTTGTACTCATGCTACACCCTGCACTTAATTGTGTAGATCCAGGTGTTGGACTCGATCATCAGTAGCCGAGGCTAGTAGCAGAGTTAATTGTTGAGAAACGAGGTAGATCTGTACTCTTGATCGCAGTCTGGCGTCTATTTTCTTAAGTACTGTTGTTTTTGTTTCAGACAGTATTGTACTTGGTCATTTCTGACTTGTATTTCCGTATTAGATCTTGTGACTCTGTATTTACTAGTTTTTGGGGATTTATCATGTATTAACCTTATTTTGTTATATTGAGGTTTCACACTTATGTTATTTCTGTTAATTCTGCTATTTTGATTCTTTATTGTTAAGTCAGGCTTGCCTAGCAAGTGTTTTAGGCGCCGTCACGACGGGTTGGGATTTTGGGTCGTGACATATAAATGGGAGAATAGATATAACGTAATGCTATCCACACTTTAAATTTATTTAATAAATTAAGTAAATAAATACAACAACAACAACAACAACAATAACCTAGTGGAATCCCACAAGTGGGGGCTGTTTCCGTTAGACCCTCAACAAATTAAGTAAATAAATAATACTTGAAATATTATTGATAAATTTAAATATAAAATAAATAAATAAATTTAAATATAAAAAAATTATGAGAAAGTCATACAGAATTAAGTCAAGTTAAATTTCAAGAGCAATACAAAATTATATTCATTGTATTGTATTAAACTGATAATTTATTAAAACTTCATATGACAATTTAATAATATTAAGTAATGGATAATACAATTAGATAAGCAAAAAACAAAAAATAAAAAAAATATTAATATGTGGAAAAATATAAAAATATAAGATTTATAATTAGAATTATGATGAGAAAAGTCGTACATATACATAACTAAAATCATAAGAAGCAAATAGTTATAAAGGAAGAATGAATATACTAATTAAATTTATATACTAATTAAATTTCTCATTGAGGAAATTTTAGTTAACAAATAGAACTCATAATATTATAATGAAAAATACAAAAATATAAAGACACTATTCGGACATTATACACAAGATAAGCATATTATATATATAACATAAATTAATAATTATAAAAATATTGATAAATTTTTTATAAAAATAATAAAAGTCCTATCTCTTTATACTTTTGATGAATTCAAAACTATAATCTAGTAAAAAAAAATTATATTATTTAAATTTTTAATAAAATACAAATGAGAAAACTAATCAAATATTACAGTAAAAAAAGAATGTATGAAAAGAGAAGGACAAAGATAATTTTATGATATTCATATTTTGAATTAATTAAAAATAAAAGATAAATAAATAACACCCAAAAAAGTTATTGATAAATTTAGACCTTTGAAGAATTTTGAGCAGTATAACATAAGTTTAAAAAAATAAAAATATTCTTAGAATAATAAAATATATCCTTATGTTATATTAAAAAAGAAGTAATATCAAAATATTAAGCCAATTGGCAAGTTAATAAAAAGTCACTTAGTAAATGTATTGTACTAAGTACTTACTAATTTAATAAAGAATAAATAAAGAACAAATAATTTATTTGATTATCATATAATATGTATCCCTTGATTTTATACAGAATTCCTTATATTTTTGTCACTATATAAAATAATAAAATATATTAAAATATAATTTTATAAAATTAATATTCTATCAAATTATGTGTACATAGCGCAAATTCGAATACTAGCATAGAAGAAGGTTAGGGATTGTAGTCGATGACCTTCCGCACAACGAACGGTCTAACTAGAAACGCTTCTGTTGGTATATTTAAGTGGCCTGGAACAACACCAGGCCCAATCCACAACCCATTCTTTAGTCGTTTTTTTTATTTATAAATATTTTATTCAGCAAACCCCAACCTAGGTCTACTATATAGGGGAGAATGTTTCCCGCTCATTTTTCAGTATTGGACGAACTTCTACAGGTCAGTTGCTTCATTGTTGAATCGCGAAAAGCAAATCAAAGCCATGGAAGTCGTTAGATCTCAGAGGAAATCTTCAGTGCCTAACGATGCCGTCTCGACTCTGCCTCTCTATCGTTCTGCACCTCCTCTTGAAGTCCGTCTCGAAGATTTTGAGTTTTATGCCATCGATCGCCTCCGCGGTAATTGAAATCTTCTCCCCTTCATTCAATCATCCTCACTAGAAATGTCCGCGGATTTTCTTTCTGCGGACATTTCAACAGCATCTGTAAAATCTCGCAGCTTACCACCAATGAATTAGCTAAATTTGTGCCTTATTTTCTTCTGATCTATTTTACCGTTTCATTCATTTTTCGTTGATTATTCTCCAAGCATAAGTATGTCGATCTACTGATTTTGTTTGTCTTCTTCTTTATTTTTACGCAAATTCTATTGGCTAGAGGAAAAAAGAAAATTAAAGGAAAAAGGAGAAACCAATTTCTAGTATTGCTATTGCTTGTTTTTTAAGGTGCCAAGACAAAACCTTTTTTTTCCTTGTGAAATTATTTCGTAAGAGGTGATGCCTTTCCCTAAGTATAAATGTTTACCTTCTATTATTCCATTTGTTGTTTGACTGGAGATAGAATTAAAGACATTAATTTAACTTATTTATCATGTTAGTGATATTAAGTACTGGTTTGAAAGTGAGCTTGATACAGAAAAAAATTGTATCTTAGTTAGATTTTGAGTAGTCAAATAAATTTGAAATCTTGAATGTTTTGAATGTTTTATAGGAGTAGATATATTATTGATGATATGATGTCAAACCTTTTGCATCCTGGAATTGAAAGAATGTCGTATTAATTGAAACTAAGTGAGTTCTATCATTAAATGAACTTAGCCAAAGCCATTTCAGTTCTATAATATAGTTAATGGAGCTGTTGTTGTAGAACCTTCCACATTATTGCATTTGATTCCCATAAGACCATGGTCCCTTAGTCTATATATATATATATTACATACATAAATTTCTCATTTGTAGCATTAGCTTCTTATAATTCTTTTTTTATTTAATTGATGGATATGATTTGTCTATATAATCCAGTTTTGAAAGGAATTTCGGATGGTTTATCCAGAGGAAAGAAGTCTGATGAGATGGAGAAATTGGTAATGATGTAGTTTTTCTTTAAAATATGGAATTATTTTTTCTGTCTCACTATGTGCAGATTGATTTATTGGCTTCAATCTTAGGTGTATGATTTGTGGAAAGAAAATATGAGGCATCCGCAGGCATCCGAGGTTGTTAACAAGGACATAGTTTCACATTTTGTCTTGCGGCTTGTTTATTGCAGGACGTAAGTTGAGGCCATTGTGGTTTTTCTATTCTTAAATATCTTTGGTTCCATGTAATACGTGTCTGTGTGGTGGTGTGTGTATTTTTTCACTTTGAACTTCATATGTTAGGGAGGAGTTGAGGAAATGGTTTCTGTCAATGGAGACTACCTTATTTCGACACCGATTCCTGCATGAAAATCCTGAAGTTCAGGTTTGATAGCTGAAAGCACCATTGTTGTCTCCTGGAAACATTTTTATGGTTCATGCTGATAATGTGTGGCACATAAATTTGAATACAGAAGGCGCTATTCGCAGAGTTTGATCTTCCCTACAAAGCTGTGAGCCGTGCTGAATATGAGGTAAATTTTATGTTAGCTTGTGGTACTTCTACGAGTGACTATTAGTTTACTTCCACAGCATTATGGCCAGGGTGTTCACCTTTTTCTGGAAATGATAAAACTTTTGGCCCTGAAAGACTGGTTGCTTTTGATGCAGACTGTGAAGGACATGCTGAGCCAAGTTGCACGTTCCATAGGCCAAAGCAGTATTTCTCGATTACTTGCTTCTCCCTGTTTTTCAATTGTGAAGATCAATTTTTGTACTACTGTCATGCATTAACATTATGATATTGGTTTGTTGCAGGTGATGCGATCTTCTACAAGGTATTCACTTGGCTTGAAAACCCTTTAACTGCCCAACTTTGCTGAAAGAAAATGACAAAAGGAAGACAGCAAATGGATCTGCTCCAAACCCCTTAAGCCATGTAAAACCTAAAAGGAAGGAAAATTTACTGTATCTTTTCTTTAGCGTGTCAAAAGAAAGATCCATATGCACTGTCTTGTGCCGGTAGCCTTATATTTTGGGAATCTGAGGATCATGGTGTGCTCAAGAGCCATGATATTTATCATTAAGAAGTACATCTGTTTATTCAATTGTAGATTTTCATGCTTGGCTCAGGCATGATATATGAGACATGTCTTTTTATTTGTATTTGGACTCTAATACTGAAAAATATTAAATAATATAGCATAAGTCACTCTCTTATCTTGTAGTACTTAACGAGGTGATGCCTTCTGGGAGTTCTGGTTGATTTCCATTTTATTGTCTTGCATAAGGTTCCATTTGAGGAGGTGCCAGAGCTTGTGGCAGGTCGGCGGGTATTTATTCAGGAAGGGAATGCATATATTGCAATGAGCCAGGTAATTTAGTTTCTGGTTTATGGTGTAGAGTCCGTGTAAATATGCTAATCTGAAATCTCAATATACAATTTCCCTGATGTGGCTTATTCTTACAGGTGGTTTCACTAGTTGTCACACAATTCCGCAGTCATCTTTCAAAAGCACTAGTGCTGACAAACAGGTTTATAGATACATGTTTGCTCTTCTCAGGGAAAGATAGGATGGAGTCAACCAATCATTCACTAAATTAGAAATACCATTTTTGAATCTAATATGCTTTTTTTTTTTTTTTTAACTGTTTCAGAACTCTCTATTCCTTATAAGCATCTTGAAAATGAAGTTTTCCTTTCATCAACTGGATTTTCTGTAATGGTTTGAACTAGATATAACACATTTAGAGTTAGAGAGATGACGATTCCCGATTCTTCCATTTACCAAGACTACTATAATAGTTGTATATGTTCACTTCAATAATTTTTGCTATTCCTGGCAGAAGCATTCTCTGTGTGCTCTAATTTTTCTGCGTGTCAGCAATTAGCATGTGCACGTTCACTTTGACTAGTAGATTTCTTGTTATTTATTCTCTTATCTTCTCATGTTTGAGTATTTTTAGGTTATGTTGTTGAGTAAATAATGGTTGAGGGAACACGTGCTCTTTTTTGACTTCAGGCAATAAGGCTTTTAAATAAGGACCTTGTTTGAATAGAGTACAAGTGACATTCTGTTTTAGCATGATATTTTTGCCATGTCAAGATTACCTTTCATCTAATGAAAATTAAAAGCTTTACTATCCATTGGATTTTTAGAAGTTTATGCTTTTGGTTTCAGAAAATGGACATCCATGATTAGAGAACAGGAGAAAGATCGTTTGACTCCTGTGAGTATTGAGCTACTTTGAAGCTGCACTTAAAAAATTATATAACCTAATTTCCATCGTATTAATGTGACTACTGAACTACCTCTTAAGTTGCACCTGAAAGTTTAGCACCTTTTTCTCTCATATTTGTCAGATTGTTGAAGCTCTATCCACGAGTTATTTGGGTCCTGATTATAGCCAGGTATCTGCAACATCTGCCTTGTTATTTATTTCAACAGTTGAGATTCTAGTTATTTTTGGTTGACCAAATAAAACATTTACTGCAGCCAACAAAGCACACGGATATATCACTAAAAGACATTGATCAAATTGCTAAGAGTTCGTTTCCACTGTGTATGCATCATCTTTTCGGGAAGGTTAGATTTTCATCAAGGAACTAACTTTATGTTATTTTGAATTGCCTTCAATATTAAAGTGATCGCATGTTCCTTGTACATCTTAGTATTATTTGAATTTTTATAATACACTTTCAGTCTTTGTCATTTGCTTCCGTGTATGACCTACAATACCTATTGCAGCTAAAAGAGGATCATCATCTGAAGCATGGTGGGAGGATGCAACTTGGACTATTTCTCAAGGTCACATTATTGGGTTTGATACGCATTTGTGTTGACTTTGTGTAATACATAAAAAGATTCTAACTATTTATTTAAAGATCTAGAATAATGATGAAGCTTCTGCTGCTCTAAGCATTGCATATTTTTTTCTGTTCGACTTGCGCATCAGTATCATCAACTTTGTGTTTGCTTAACATAAATGTACTACAAATGTTTTTTTATTTGCATTTGGTGATTTATCTATATAAAAGCATATTAATGTAGTTGGATTTTTTTGACCTTATACAAAAAAAAAGCTGTATTCTTATGCTTTTGTGATTCTATAATTGGTTTTGAATTTTTAATTGATTTAATTCAGTATGAATCTTAAAAGAAAACTGCCACAAAAGTGGTGCTCCAACCAATACTTCCTGCTTGTCAAATATCCTGTTGTGTATGAGCATACAAGAAAGTCGATGCTTGATAAAAGTATAAAATTAAAACAATTATTCAATTTATGAGCAGCAATGATTCAAATTTAACATATGTATTTTGTGAGAGAAAGCGGGGAAGTTTGAGGACTTTTGAAACCTGGAAAGAGGTAAGACAAATGGTTCTAAGATATTGTCTTGTGAGAATAGAGTGAGCTGTATAAAACAATTTTTCTCTGCAGTATTGGATCAAGGGAGCAGGTCTGAATTTGAAAGTCTTGTTAGGTTTTGGGGCTATGATGTTGTCAATAGTGGCTTTAGACTGGTGTCTGATTCTTTTACTTGAACCAACATGGCTTTGGCACCATAAATATAAATATGAGTTTCAAGATTTAAGAAACAAATTGTCAAAAGTTCGTTTCTTCACTTCTGAAAGTGTCATAGTTTTACTTGTAGGGTATGGGATTGAAGTTGGATGACGCCCTTGCATTTTGGAAAGCTGAGTTCTCCCCAAAGGTGAGGATAGTGTTCTTCTCGTTTGCTTTCTTTTTCTGTGCATGGACAGGCAGTGATCCGGTATTAAATTTATTCTGCTTCTGCTTTCAAGCTTTTATTTTGGAATAGGGACCGCTATTTAACTAAGTGAAGGTGAATATATTGTATTGCTTGTCTTAATCCCTGTCTACCATTATAACTTATAAGCTGTTCAAAGCTGGAGTCTACAATGCACGTTTTTCTATTATACTGTAATTAGCTGTATGTATTCCCTCTTAATACATTCCGAAAAGTTTCTTATACTAAAAGATGTAAAAGGACTGAGTAGCATGCACTGAACTCTACATCCTTCTTCTCATATCATATACGAACATGACTAAATATGAGGCAACTATCAGAAAATATTAACTACTACAGATACAATGCTGTTAACATCATTCTTTGGAAACACTTTTTTCCAAACTCTAGTGGTTTAGCTATACCGCGACTTGCCTCTATTTAGAAAGAGAGAAGTAATGCACATTATGAACTCCACGATTTTTTCATTTCTCTTGGATATGAGGTGTATAATCTCTTTTGTAATTTCTTTTGTAGGTTGGTGCTGAAAGATTTGATAAAGAATATGCATACAGCATAAGGCACAACTATGGAAAAGAAGGAAAAAGAACGGTGAGTAACTTATTCAAAGCTGCATTTCTTTGAGTAACTTATTCAAAGCTGCATTGCTTAATGATGTTGAAGTTTGTGAAGTCTTGGTAGATATATGAAATTTTGTGATGGTCTTGGTTGGTAAAAGGATTTTGCTCTCCATTTAGAGTATGATCACAGTCCTCCTGCAGTATTGCAGTGACAACCTTGAAAAGGAGGGGAGGACAAAGGTTTCTGTCAACATCCAAGAAAAAGAAATTAAATTCCAAATATTCTATCGGTTCCACATATCTCTCATTTCTGTTTTATCTCAAGTGAGGAATAAAGTTGAAGAAAGTGGCTCTGGTCAATCTTCTTTTAGTTCTTTGCCTCCTTTGCATTTTGAGAAAAAGCAAAGCTGTATAATTATTTCAAGAATAAATTCATAGAAAAGAGAAGATGAGGAGGAAATCATTCTCACATCTTTTGCTAATACCTTTTGAGCTTTGTAATCTTTTCTGCTACTTTCTCACCAGCCGTTCTCTGTTGCTGCAACCAATGCAGGATTATACACCTTATTCTTGTCAAAAGATTATATCATCAACACCTGGAGTTGGAGATCATCATGGCTGTCCATATCGTCATTTCAGGTCAAAACTTTTCTGGGGTTTGTGTTTGACATTGTTCTCTTAAATTTAGCAAGTGTGCATTTTTTTTTTGTGGTTGAGGGGGTGGGAGGGGTGGGCTGGGGGTTGGTTAAATTAGTACATGCTCCTATTAGACACCAACAACTTGAAATACTCTCTCCTTTTCCTCTCTGAAAAGAGGGCCTTTTCAAACTCTTTTTCATCCCTTCTTTTCACCCTGCGGAGCAACTTTTATTTTCTTTGCTTATAACTTCATGATGTTTAGCATTTCCTAGAATCAATGAACAAGGGAAAAATCTAAAGATCTTACATTCTTTAATAACGATTTGTAAAACAATTTCAAATTGTTTGTTATCTAAGTCTCTATCATTTGCTATCTAACTTTAGAATGTCAAAATTATGCCATGAGGACTTTATTGATAATGTTGTATAAGTGGCTGTTGTATATAGTTTTAAATTAAAAAAATAAAAGAGTTACGTTTCATTGAGTGTTACCTGCCTCCGCTGTCCGTTATGTATCAATGGTGATTAATTGTCATCTTAAAAAAGAAAAAATAACTAAAATTCCATAGGTCCTGGTGTTTGTTTATTTGGTACAAGCATAACCACGTCTCCGAGATGAGAAGCGTGGTTTATGTGTGACATGCGGGCCTGCAGATTCTTTTGTTTGATCACTTGTGTGTGCCTGCGGAGTTATCACTGGCAAAGTGCATTTTCAGTCTTGAATATAAAATTTAGATATTTCTTTCCCTCTTAAGTTGCATTTCAGAAATGTGGACTCTGTATTTAACATTTCCTAACTCAACTGATGGGATCTCCAAAATTAGCTGCTGGCAAATATTATTATTTTATTGGGAGAAAACGTACTCTCAGAGTGAGTTTTTCTTACCCTTGAAACATTAATTCACTCCAAAAGATTATGAGTAATGTCTAAACTTCGTGATATTAGCTCGACATTTTCCACATTTCCAACTTCGAACTTATAAAAGCTTCACAGGAGGTGTCTCTATTACTCTTCCTCAGGCTTTTCCTGTCAGTCTCTGTATAATGACGGCAAGTGGTGACAATTGGCTTGCACCCAGGAACTCAAATTTATACTCTTGACAAACTGTTCTGGTATTTCAAAAATCGAATATTGCTGGCAATTATTTCTCATTATCTGGCAAAATTCGCTTCAACAGTGAGGAGAATTTGAGAGCTGCGCTGACCAGGATGGGAGTAGGCAATCGAGCAGTCGAGGATGTGTTAGACAAAGTCCGAAATAGACACTATCAGGTTAGTGTATAATTTTATGTCTTACAACTGCTTTAGTCCCCCTTATCTATTACTTATGATCATAATAATTTGCAGTTGGCTTGTACTTTGACCTTTGAAGCTGTTCATGGTTCATCCTGTGATGCGGGGATTAACCATCCAAATCAGTACTATAATGACAGCCGAAAGATCTTAGAATCACCGGTAAGTTCTTCAAAATGGAGTAAAAATCTTTGCTTTTGTTTCCTATACCTACTCTATGTAGAGCTATGTTATGAATTCCTGTTATATGCCAAAATTCCCTTAGGGTGTTAAATCATTGTTTATTGATTTGTAAGTACTTCGAACTAAATTTATCGCCTCAATATTCTGCTCCTTCTAAGTTCTAGTTGGAACACTATATTTTGTATTTCCACATTTTTATGCTGAGCAAGAACTTGCTCAAGGTGTACATGTGATATAAAGAAAAAACTACTGCTTGTGATGGACTCGACCTTTTTACTTGGGAAGTATTTATACTTTATGCACAGTTGTTTGATTCTTGTTAGGACATTGCTCTGTAACTGAACCAATTTGGATTTACTTGGAAAAACTACAGCCTTAGGCTCATATCCTACTTTGTCAACGAAACAATGTAAATTCCAGATTTAACTGGATCAAGTTTATTGTTTTAACATGGAAGGAGAAGGTTTTATTCTCCAAGAGGAAAGCCAGGTGACCTAAATCTGGTGTTCTGCTCCCTAGTCTGTACAGAATAGTACATCAAAAGGACGGGTAGGGATTGATACTGCCATTGAGTGATCATTCTTTTGCTATATGTATATATATATCTTGCTATCAACATCTTTGCTGGGAGTGAGAGTGGGAGGGGAAAATAGGACAGAGTAGTTAAGTGCTCTGCTGTCAGAGGGGTTGGGATTTGGAGTTTTAACTAACTCTTGTCTTGAGGTCTTTGCATGTTACCTTAGAATCCATGCACAATGGCAACGGAAATGATGCTTAAATGATCAGTATCTAATTTCTAATATATCCACCCTATTTGTTGGATAAATTCAATAGGATCAAATTTTGTTCCCATTGTGAATTAAAAAGTTTATCCGTGACGCGCAGACCATGTTACAGTTCCCAAAAGAGCCTAGATATTAAAAGTTGCATATCTAGTGTTAGATATTCCGGCAGACCACGGTTGCTGTCTGCATATTGATTTTTGTCTCAATAAGGTTTTTGCTCTTTTCAAAGATTGAGCTTTCCAGATGTTCCTTTCCCACTCCAGTTTGGTTCATCTGCTGTAACTTTACCTTTTCTGAGTGGAAATAGTACTTGCCATGCATATTCATTCCTTGGTGTTTTCATAAAATTGTTCTGGAGAATGTGTTCTTCCATTGTTATCGCCGTCCAAAGTCGACACTTGACAGCATAATAGTATTCAGGATCTTTGCTTAGCCCATGAGGTGAATAGTTTGCATTAACTGGTATCACTATGATCTTTGGTTGAGTTGCACTGACAATTGTTAATATTTAAACTAATTATGCCCTCTTCCATTACCAGTTTTAGCATAACGTATTCTTTCTTTCCATTATTATCACTTGCAGAACAATTCCAGCAACCCATGAAACACAGAAGCTTTGACACAAGGGGAGTTTAAACGCTTTGCATTCCTAATGTGAGAATTCTACCATTCTCTTTTTTTTTTCTTTTCATTTTGTTGCCTACATGGACATTTTAAAGAGATAATGAAATGATATAAGATCCAATTGATTGACTGCTAGATGAAGTCAAAACAGAGAGATAGAGGCCATTGCTGTAATTTTTTTTTAATATGGTTAAGTAATTCATTAATTTGACAAATACCCTATACCAAACAGTAGAGAACATACACCAAAATATGTTTCTCTATACATGAAACTCGATCTTCTATACAAACAAGACTGCATAGGTGCACCAAAAAAATAAGAACATTAAGCTATTCCTCAAAGTACACTGTTGTTTTTTATCCCGTTAAGGACTCCTATTTTTCTCCTTTTGCATGACCCACATTATGGCTAAGCGGCAACATTCATGCCTGACGTTCTCTTCTTCTAAAGGCCTCCGCATCCTTTATTAATCCTGGTAACATCCTTGCACCCTAAAACAGTTAAATACTACACAACGCACTCAAGCCAACTTGACAACAAGATGTTCCACATCTTCACTGAACATTTACACATTAAACAAATAAGTGTGTGATCCTCTCCTTCATTTTCAAGTTCTCAATTGTCAAAATTGCTTCTCTTTGCTGCAAACCAAGCGGAGAAGTGTACTTTTCTGGGTGTTCTAGGAATTCAAACTGATACATGGGGAAAGCTCTGTTCCTCCCACTAATAGCTTAAGTGTGTGATCCTCTCCTTCATTTTCAAGTTCTCAATTGTCAAAAATTGCTTCTCTTTGCTGCAAACCAAGCGGAGAAGCGTACTTTTCTGGGAGTTCTAGGAATTCAAACTGATACATGGGGAAAGCTCTGTTCCTCCCACTAGTAGCTTGTGTTAGTATCACGTTACTGAGAAAACTCCATCTCTCCTCGTCTCCTACCTCCATGAGCCCAGATTATCAAGCATTCTGTTGTTTTTTAGTTTCAACCAATCCTCAAAATTTATCTATTTCCCAGTCTTATAAATTCCCCGTAAAGATCCAAGTGAACTCCTCCCTCTTGTATCCTCTGGATGTGTCGCACCTAGTGATGGAGCTAAGGGTAATTAAGGGGGTTTAATTGAACCCCCATCATCAGAGAATTACTAACAAACTTTTTTCTGTATACATATACTTTGTTGAATCCTCTTAACATAAGGGATTCTTCTGATGTAGCAACCTAGGGGTTTCAACAATTGCCGTGGAAAGACTAAGATGCTTGAATAATTTCATTCATATTTTTCAATATCATGTACATGGCTTTATATACAGAAGAGGTTGAGAAGCAGAATCACCTAAATCCCATAAAATTTGGGATTGTACAGAATCTAATAAAATACAAAAAGAATCAGAAATCTAATATTCTAGATTACAACAATTATCTCTAAAATCTTAGAGAATCATATCTTAATATGGAGAATATCTTCCAGGAAATCCTTTAACATTCAACATTCCCCCTCAAGCTGGGGAATAGATATCTTCCGTTCCTAGTTTGGTTATCAGGTCTTGAAACACATTATTTGGTAGTCCTATCGTTAAAACATCGGCCAACTGATCTTGTGTAGATATAAATGGCGTGCAAATCTACTAATCATCAAGGATTATCTTTAACCATAACAACTCACAAAGTCCCATCGCCATAGATCTGAACTCGGATTCTGCACTTGATTTGACCACAACATTTTGTTTTTACTTCTCCAAGTCACAAGATTTCGTCATAAGAAAGTGGAATATCCATAACTTGACCTTCGATCCACTAATGAACCAGCATAAGCCTCTAAAAGCATGTCTCCAGTAAATTTTGGGAAGAAGAAAAGGCTTCTTGTATTTCTTCGTGTGTTTACATCCCATGAGCAAAAGAGTTTATGTAAAGCTTCTAATGCTAATTAAGGAAATAAAATAAATCTATACAATCAGTTCAGCTATCAAATAAAATAAAATAAAATAAAATCTCTTGAAATCATGCTAATCAACAATCTCCTAATTTAATCAAATATCCTGAAATCATGCTAATCAACACTCCCCCTCAAGTTGGTGCAAAGATGTCGCACATGCCTAACTTGCTACTCAATGTATGAAAAGTTTGCTTGTTGAAACCTTTGGTAAACACATCAGTTAGCTCTGTTTCTGGTGGCGCATGAAGCAATCTAGTAAGCCACTCTAAGCTTGCCCGACCTGCGTCTTTCCAAAATTCCACCGGGATCTCGTCTGGCTAATCGCCGTACCCCTGCTCATCTTCAGCATCACCCCCTCAACTTCCTCAACTGTAATATGCCTACAAAACCCAAAATCTCGTTGGCTCTCTAAGTTCTCCAACTCACCAAGCATGATGTTCCTGTCCCCATCTTCGTTCAAGAGTTTATGTAAGTATGTTTGCCACCTACGCCTAATACATGTCTCTTCCACCAATACCTAGCCTTCCTCGTCTTTGATGCACCTCATTTGGTCTAGGTCCCGATTCTTCCTCTCTATAACCTTGGCTAACCCGTAGAGTCTCTTGTCACCACCTTCGCCCCCAAGTTCCTCATTCAAGCGTCCAAATGCTGTAGTTTTAGCTGTTGTGACCGCTAACTTCGCCTCTTTCTTAGCCTTCTTATAACACTCCCTATTCGTCCTCTTCTCTTCCTCGATTGCACTCTCCACTAGCTTCAAATATGTTGCTTTCTTGGCTTCTACTTTTCCTTGGACCTTTTTATTTCACCACCAATCCCTTTTGTGATGTCCCGAGTATCCATTCGTGACCCCCCACACCTCACTAGCAGCTTCCTTAATGCAGTTCGTTATTGTGGTTCCACATACTACTCGCTTTTCCGCTACTCCTCCAAGCCCCCATAGCCAACAACTTCTCCCCCAACTCATGAGTTTTGTCTTTAGTCAAGGCTCCTCACTTGATCTTAGGTTGACCTTACACCGCTCTTTTCTTCCGCTCTCAATCTCCAAGTCCATTACTAAGAACATATGTTGTGTCGATACATACTCGGGATAACCTTGCAATCAGTGCACATGCCTCTATTACACTTACTGTGGAAAAGGTAAAAAGTGACCAAGTAGTCCTCCCTCTTCTGAAAATACATGTTAGCTATCACAAATCAAAAGCTTTAGCGAACTCCAACAACGAAGTTCCTCCCTCATTCCTATGTCCAAAATCGAACCTGCCATGCACATCGTCATAGCCCCTAATAGTCTCCCCAATATGGCCATTAAAATCACCTCATATGAATAGCTTCTCGGTGAACAGAATACCTCGCACCACCTCGCCCAATATCATAACAACCGCACGGAAATACCTATCTTGCCAAATATCGCCCTAAGGCCCCAATCATAATCTTTAATATGAAGAAAGAAGCTCAAGTAGCACATGAATAACAAGTATAGATATGTGTTTGTGATATAAGGCATAACTACAATCAAATCAAGTATATCAACAATTTCAAGAATAGCCCTTCATGCTCATTTAAGATATGTTTAAACATGATTTCTAGCATGGATAATTATACTCCTATAGTTTTAGAAGAATATGAAATATTAGTCAAGAAGATCAGAAAGTCCAACAAGGCACAAAGAAGCATATAAGGTATCCCGAGCATGGATAACCCTAACACATGCATATACGCTCGTCACTTCGTAAATGCATCACCCCTGCATGTAGCAAACAATGGCATTTATTAGGAAAAATTCCCTCAAAACAAAGCAAGGCAAGACCTTACCTTATTATGGAACAAGTTCAACAACCCAAAACAACTTTCCTTAGAAATACTCCTCAAAACCTAGTCACATGTCATCTAAGGAAGTCAACAACGCTAAAGGAAACATCCCCAATCAATAAAGGCTCAATCTTTGATGAAATCCCAAAAGTCAACAAAAATTCAATTCCGGCCCACATGGTCTAAATGCGAAATCTAGACCAAATCTTGATTCCATATCCCTGCGAGTCCAAATATATAATTGGTTTCAAGATCCAACCTCAAATTAAGGTCCAAATCCCCAAAATTAGCTCTCTTAAATTCAAACCCAAAAACCCAATTTCTACACTTTAAAATCCTAGATTTAGGGATAAAAATTTACGAGGAATCATAATATATAATCAAAATTAAGTTAAAAATACTAATCTTAGAAGTTGGGGTGAATATCCCTCCAAAAATCGGCTCCTTCCAAGGTCCAGGTCTCAAAAATAGTGAAAACGAGGTCAAATCCCGTTTCAAACATTAATACCCAGGCGACAATATGCATCGCGTTCGCGAAGACCATGGTCTATGGCTATCGCATTCGCGCTCCTGTTGTCACGTTCGCGATGGTTCTCTCTGTTAGCCTTTGCGTTCGCGAAGGACAATCCCCCAAAACTTCGCGTTGGTGTCCCTCCCTTTGTGTTCGCGAAGGGTAAAATCCCACTGCCCCAAAGTACTCTACATGAACGCAATACTACCTACGTGTTCGCGAAGTGCTGCAACACATCGGTAGATCAACTGCTACAAAAATAGACTAAAATGGTCCAAAACCACCCGAAATTCACCCCAGCCCCTAGGGACCCCATCCAAACATCCTAACAAGTGTATAAACCTATCATAACTTGCTCGTAAGCTCAAAACATCAAAACAATATAAAAAATTAAGAAAGAAGCAAAGAATTTCAAATGTTCGTAACTCAAATTTCTATCTTTCGACGAGAAGCGCCAAAATGACCTCGGGTCACCCGAGACCCAAACCAAATATACGTACAAGTCCAAAATCATCATACAGAGCTAACGGAACCATCAAATCACCCATCCGGAGTCGTTTACACTAGTCAAGCATTGGTTAACTCCAAAACTTAAAACTTCCAAATTGAATTCTTCTTCCATAACTCTCTTGAACCTCTGGAAATCAAAATCAACCATGTGCGCAAGTCATGAAACATCAAATGAACCTATTTTGAAAAAAATCGCAAAATGGAGCGCTAGAACTCAAGACGACCATTTGGGTCGTTACTAAAGCACCATTGTCTCAGCAAAATAGTAGGTGAACGCCTATCACACTACCTTGTGACCCGTCGAAGCAATGAAAGAGCTCAAGTAACCTCCTGTCACAGTTCTGGTCATCATTTTACGACATGCTTCAATTGCAAAATATGAGAGAAAACGGTCTCCCTCTCTCAAGTCCTCAGCTATCAAAGAGTACACATGGGCTTCTGTTCTCTATTTCTACCCTATAGTCTGACCACAGTTCCTAAATCCCAAAAAAGAACCCTTCGTTTACTGGAAGTACATGGACCGAATTGAGCAGAGTGGATATAGGATCCATATCAATCTCAACTAGTTCATGGCATTTCGAATTGGACATTCTTCTTGATCGAATTTGAGTGGAGCCCATGTAAATATGCACATTTCTCCTTGTGTACTGCAACTGATCCTCTGTAACTAAATGACTTTGACGGAAGAAATTAAACATGGTGGTTCACTTTCATGGTTTAATTCCTACAGGTCATAGGAGTTTATGACTTGAGAGTCGGAATGAGTGGCTGTATGGATTTCTTTGATGGCTGCCATATATTTACCTCATCCTACTTGGACTAAACATGCCCATTTTTCCATAGCTATAAAAGACTAATAATCAGGAAAAATATCATCATTATACTAGATGATTTTGACTTTCCTACATGTCAAAATAAAAAGGATGATCCTGATTTTGCTTCATCTCGATTATGTTGGAAATCTGCCTTTTCAGGTGACATACATCATGAGATCCAGTGATCCTAAAATTGATTACCTGCGTATATTTCTGGTACGAGTAATCAGTAAGATTTTAAATTGATTACCTATGTATATTTCTGGTGCGAGTGATGGATAAGATTTCGTGTGAGTTGTCAATTCCAACTGCTAAACAAATCTATATGGTAATGACTGCTATGGACTCTATTGAAGGTTTCTGGTATCCAATTTAGCAAAGAGCAAAATTTTCGACTCTGTTTCTCTTTTGCTTTTGTTCAAACTTCATTTTAAATCACAAAAGAGAGAAAAGACCAAGGTCATCTAGGGTAAGCTATTCCTATCATGTCTGCTTGGAGTACACCTTGTTTCCCATGAGCTGTGTCAGCTCCGTGGCTTTCTTCTGGTCACGAATCAGCGTATATATTTGCTTCCTCGAGGATATGATTGGTCAGAACCAGTAGCCGTATGCTAGTAATAACCAGTTTGCAGAACAGGCCTAATGGAGTGATCTTGATTAGTCTTGATGAGGCTAAAGCCGTTTGACACTCGAGTCGGTTGGCAAGGTTAGCTACTCTAGGTCCTTCCTTTTCAAGTATTTGCAGACTCCACATTTTCATAAAACGTTAATTGTCCACATTTCTCCACTAGAGGGGTCGCTTGTCCAGATATCACAGTATTTGATCCATTTGGTATTTTGGAATTGGTCAGAGCTACCATATTGCTAACTAAGAAATAGTAATTTTATTTAATTATTTAGACTGGATTTCTAGACTTGCCTTTTACACAAAAATTAAATGCTAAGTTGCTCGGATTCTTCACTTTGGATGCCGCACCTCTGTCGACCTGACGTGGGTATGGGTGTGAGATGTATAGGATATAGTCAACCAATTTTGGGTATTTCGACTAAAATCTACGGAGAAATTCGGAAAAGATACAATGATTTTTGAAATCAAAACATAGTTAGGGTGAAATTGAAGAAAATGGAATAGCTTGTAATAGAGATTGTCATTTTTCCCAATTCTTCTCTTGTATTGAAGTGTATTTTTCTTGAATGTTTTAATATTAGCGATGGATTTGTAGCCATATACATACATGTATTTTGACATTGGCATTTACCCTAGTTGTGAATGCAATGATGCATGTGTAACACCATGGACATATATGGCAGGACGGCTGAAGTTGGAATACGACAGCACCAACATGGGTAGTATTAACAATAATTTCGGGAGCCATATTTTTTTTCATAATTTCTTAGATTGTAGTAAAAAAACAACGGTGAAATGATAATAATACTGCTATAATTTTTGTAAGCGGATGCACGAGTTGGATTAAGTCGTGCTAGATAATGTCCTAACAAACTATTTCAACAGTGTGAAAGGTCTTTCCAAGATTAAACAAGCTTATCTCTACGAAAAAGGATACAGCAATCAGCAAAATCAATAATAAACTTGGCATGTTTGGAAGGTGAATAGAAAACAAATAGTAATTAAATTTGTAAAAGAAAAATGGAGATAGAAAGAAGAGAAACGTTAGTTGGAAGGCTTGCTAATGATTAGCTAGATAAAGTAGGTAATCATCACTGATGATAGGAGGTTTAGAGAAGAATAGGTTCTGATGATTTTTTAAGGCAATACACACGCCCTATCTATAGGCAAGAGGGAGGAAGCCATTTGTTACAATATTTCATGCATCTGCCACTTCTCTAATCAAGAGACCTAGTGTTAAAAAATATTTGAAATATCGCCACAAGTCCAACAATTATGTGACCTGAGTGGAGGTTGTACCGAGTCTCAAAAGGGCAATCTTTTCGCTTTTCTGCCATCTTTGCCTTGTGGTAGGTCGGAATGTGGCTGCAGACTTTGATCACTTTTAACGTCTAATCTTTGTTTAGCTACATTGAGTAGGTAACATTCAAGTTAAAGTTCTTATGGTAAGAAGTAAAGTTCACTCCTCACTGTGGAAGGTGATTCCTTTTAAGGGGATGTTGTTGAGTCCTTGTCAAGGGACCCCCATTTTCTCTCTGCCCATTGATAGTTGTTTATTGTTTACATTTTGCTCTATGGTTAGCTGATTGTACTGTACAGTTATTAGGACACCATATGTTATTCCACGTTTTATAAGTCTAATTCTTTTTCCTTCTGGCAATAACATAATGCTGTTAAATTTTTGCAAGCACACTTCATTAACGGGAGATTTCAAAATTGCTAGCTGTGTACCAGCAATACTTGAGAACAACTAGACCAATTTACTTAGATAGTAGTAAGATGACATAGCTTTTGGAAAGAGGAGCCTAGTTTCTTGGAGGTTGGAATCATCATGCTCCCTTGCCCCCTGCACATAGAAGCCTTTTCATGCTGATGCTATACATATGGATGAGTGATTAAGAATACTTCAACGTGATCATACTGCTTTGGAGTGTAGTTATCGACATTTATGGAGGAATCGCAATGAAGCTGTCTACGATGCAAGTTAGAAAATTTACTTTCATTTGCCCCTTTATTTTACCTGGAGAAGGTTGATATTTGTTCTAAAAGGTGTGGACAGCCTAAAGTTTGGTGCATCATGACGTTACTTGATCACAACTGTATACGGTCGAAATCGGCCCCAACTGTATATGGTCGAAATTAGATTCGACTATTGCACGACAGATCGGGCTCGGAATGCGAAGGGTTGAAGATCGAGCTCGAATTTCATCGAAGCAGAACACGAAATCAGAATGTTCGACCTCGAAAACACCGAGCCCGTGATTCAGAATCGATCCTGACCCCGAAAATGTTCGAGGGAAAATCGCCGAACCTAAATAACGAAAAACCAGAATATCTGTAATGAGACGAGCATCGCGGCAGGAATCTCGGCACAAATTAATGGAACCGCTTAATTAGCAAATCAGGAGATTTTTTACCTTATGTAAAGTTGTACCAAATGTAGGATTCCCCTACTATATAAAGGGGGGTCTAATTATTTGTAAGGACACTTTTCTGATCATCAAAAGACAATTATAGATTGGTCTCTTGAATCATTATCTCATTATCTTGTTCCAATTTCAATTATAATCGATCCCTGCCCAAGAAGGACCAACCAACGTGGTCATCATTAGTTTGGGTGGTTTGCATTCCTTCATTTATTACTTAATTAATTTCAATTTGATTATTCGTTATTTATATCAAATTAGGTCATGTATTCTTAAGACCACGTATAAATTCAATTGTTATCCGATTTTTAGGGTAAACAGTTTGGCGCTCACCGTGGGGCTAAGGATAATAGTGGTTATTTAATACAAATTTCATAACACACACTGCTTCACACTTGCTCTTTGAAGTATCTTTGATTCCAGACTAAATACAGAAATGTCAAACTCTCAATCGGCACCTTTGCATGTTGGCAACGAGTCCGATCACCAAGGTGAAAATAACAATATAGCGCCCGGTAACGAGATTCCGATTGATGCTAATTCACATCTGGCAGTTGATGCGGATCAGCCTACCGACCCCTTAAATAGCGTTCATAGAGGAGTCCGATCAGTAACTCAAAACCCCCAAAACATTGAAGGGGACGGGATTAGCCTCCGGATGATCTTCGAAATGTTACAAGCCCAACAGACGGCGATAGCTTAGTTACAAAAATGAAGCCAAATCCCGAATAGGGTTGAGCGCTGCCCTTCTCGGGAAATTACCCGCAAGGATGAATCGATCGTAGGAAGGTCGAATGAATGTGAATCGGGGGCAAACCCCGAAATTATGAAGATGTTCGAGGAACTGACAAAACGGATAGAATCATGGGAGAAGAAGATCGAGGCAAATGACGAGAAGGTGGAAACCTACAACTCCAGGGTAGATCAAATCCCAGGGGCACCCCCGATGTTAAAAGGCCTAGATTCTAGGAAGTTCGTGCAAAAACCTTTTCCAGTGAGCGCGGCTCCGAAGCCGATCCCCAAAAAAATCCGTATGCCCAAAATCCCCAAGTATAGCGGAACGACCGACCCGAACAAGTATGTAACCTCGTATACATGTGCTATCAAAGGGAACGACCTGGAGGACGATGAGATCAAATCCATTCTGTTGAAGAAATTTGGGGAGACCCTGTCAAAGGGAGCCATGATATGGTATCAGAATTTACCTCCTAATTCTATTGACTCATTTGTTATGCTTGCAGATTCTTTTGTGAAGGCACACGCGGGAGACATCAAGGTCGAAATGAGGAAATTGGACCTTTTCAAAGTCAGCCAAAAGGATAACGAGATACTCAGAGAGTTCGTGTCCCGGTTTCAAATGGAACAGATGGATCTATCGCCAGTCACTGATGATTGGCTGTTAAGCTTTCACTCAGGGACTCAATATTCGAAGCTCAACGACTTCACAGCAACTAAAGAAGAACTTAATAGAATACCTGGCTGTTACATGGGCTGACATACATAACCGGTACCAGTCGAAAATCAGAGTCGAAGACGATCAGCTCGGAGCCCCTTCGTGATCCATTTATCCCATTAGAGCTCTTGACAAAATCAGAAGGGATATTTATCGCGAACCAAGATTGAAAAGAGATCGACATCAGCCATATCACGGGGATAGAAAAATCGGTGTATCCGGCCAAAACTCCCTAAGAAATGAAAGGAAAAATGACCGAGGCCAAAGCAGCCGGGGGCTCATGACCAAAAGCAGCTTCGAAAGGCCATCGAGCATAAAGAAGCACTACGACTATCGGAGTACAACTTTAATATCGATGCTGCCACCATTGTATCGGCTATCGGTCGCATCAAAGATACTAAATGGCCTCGACCACTACAATCCAATCCGACCCAAAGGGATCCTAACCAATATGCAAATATCATGGCACTCACTGTCACAGAACAGAAGATTGTCGGCAATTGAGAGAGGAAGTAGCCCAGCTACTCAATAACGAACATCTTTGAGAGTTCCTGAGCGATCGAGCCAAAAATCATTTCGGGAACAGGAATTCTGACAAACAGACGGGCCAAGAAGAACCTCAACACGTCATCAACATGATCATCGGTGGAGTCCATACCCCTTAGGGGCCAATGTTGAAATGCACCAAAATATCCATTACTAGGGAGAAGCGCACTCGGGATTACACGCTAAAGGGAACTTTATCTTTCAACGACGAGGACGCGGAAGGGATTGTACAACCCCACAATGACGCACTGGTAATATGTGTACTCATACATAAAGTTAGAGTTAAACGTGTGTTAATCGATCCAGATAGCTCGGCCAACATCATTCGATCATGGGTCGTGGAGCAACTCGGCCTGTTAGACCAGATCGTTCCTATAGTCTGAGTTCTTAACGGGTTCAACATGGCATGTGAGACCACCAAGGATGAGATAACGTTACCAATAAATACTGCTGGAACCATTCGAGAAACAAAGTTCTATGTGATCGAATGAGACATGAGATACAATGCTCTGTTCGGGAGACCATGGATCCACGACACTACACCAGGCGTTGAAATTTATGACGCCCGATGGAGTTAAAACAGTCTACGAGGAGCAACCAGCCGTGAAAGAAATGTTTGCGGTCGAAGAGGTGACGCCAGCACCAACGGTTCCAAACCAAGTGATCGAAGGGAAGACAAAATAGCAATCACAGATACCATCTTCGGCAGATGTGAACAAACAAGCGTATATTGAGGATGATGATTATGGGATTCCAGATCTTTTATCACCCCCGAGAATTTCGATGCCACTAAGTCGACGGTCGAGGAACTGGAACAAGTAATGCTGCGAGAAGACTTGCCCGAACGAAAGGTATACCTGGGCTCGGGGTTGAGTCCCGAGCTTAGGACAAAACTTATTCAATTTCTTACAACTAACGAAGACTGCTTCGCTTGGTACCACCTCGATATAACAGGTATCCCATCGGAGATAACCACTCACAAGCTGAGCCTGGATCTAAAGTTCCATCCGGTTAAACAAAAAAGGAGGCCCCAGTCCGAAATCAAACATGCTTTCATCAGGGATGAGGTAACTAAACTTTTAAAGATTGGGTCTATTCGGGAGGTCAGATACCCGGATTGGTTGGCTAACGTAGTGGTAGTCCCTGAGAAAAGGAATAAATTAAGAATGTCTGTAGATTATAAAGACTTGAATATAGCATGTCCTAAAGACTCTTTTCCCTTGCCCAACATCAACCGCATAATCGATGCTACTGCTGGCCACGAGACCCTTAGTTTTCTCGACGCGTACTCCGGCTACAACCAAATAAGGATGGACCCAGGTGATCAGGAAAAAACTTCCTTCATCACTAAATATGGCACATACTATTATAATGTAATGTCATTTGGGTTAAAAAATGCCGGTGCCACATACCAACGCCTAGTAAATCGAATGTTCGAGAAACAATCAGGGAAGATAATGGAGGTTTATATTGATGACATGTTAGTTAAGTCCCTGCGAGCAGAGGACCATTTAAGACATTTGCGAGAAACATTCAGTATATTGAAGTAGTGCATGAAGCTGAACCAGGAAAAGTGCACGTTTGGAGTGGGTTCGGGTAAATTCCTCGGATTCATGGTGTCGAATCGGGGAATCGAGATCAACCCTGAAAAGATCAAAGCTATCGAAGATATCACGGTCGTAGACAATGTGAAAGTCGTGCAAAAGTTGACCGGACGAATAGCTGCTCTGGGGCAATTTATTTGGAGGTTGTCCGATAGAAGCTACCAGTGCTTCGCACTATTGGAAAAGAAGAATAACTTTTCATGGACCCTGGAATGCCAGCAAGCTTTGGAAGAACTCAAAAGGTATTTATCGAGCCTGCCGTTGCTTCATACACCGAAGGCGGATGAACAATTGTACCTTTTACTTGGCGGCCTCGGAGACAACGATAAGCGGAGTCCTAGTTCGGGAAGAACAAGGTACGCAATTTCCAATTTACTATGTCAGCAGAACCTTAGGCGAAGCCGAAACTAGGTACCCCCACCTAGAAAAACTGGCTCTCGCTTTGTTAAGTGCTTCTAGGAAACTGAAACCATACTTCCAATGTCATCCCCTATGCATCGCAACGACTTATCCCTTAAGAAATGTGATGCATAAGCCCGAGCTCTCGGGCCGATTGGCCAAATGGGCCATAGAAATAAGTGGGTACGACATTGAATATCGACCTCGGACCACCATTGAATCTCAGGTTTTGGCAGACTTTGTGGCCGATTTCACACCGACCCTAATACTCGAGGTCGAAAAAGAGTTGTTAGTTGACTCAGGAACTTCCTCGGGAATATGGACCCTCTTCACAGACTGTGTCTCGAACGCAAGGGGGTCCGGACTTGGCATCGTATTGAAGCCACCAACAGTTAATATAATTAGATAATCTATTAAGACTGTGAAGTTGACTAACAACGAGGCCGAATATGAAGCCATGATTGCAGGCCTAGAACTAGCCAGGAGCTTAGGAGCGGAAGCGATCGAAGCCAAGTGCGACTCCCTTCTTGTGGTAAATCAAGTCAATAGAACGTTCAAGGTCAGAGAGGAACTGATGCAGAGGTACTTAGACAAACTGCAAGTGACATTGCATCGGATCAAAGAGTGGACCTTACAACATATACCTGATACACTCAAATTACACTTTAATGAATAGTGTAAAGCGGTCGCTGTCAAATATAATAAGCCAACAAGGTTGGGGTCGAATCCCACAGGGAATAGGTGTGAAAAGGTTACTTGACTAGTGTGTTACTCGACTACAGTCGTAATTCTACCTAGTTAACCATAACAAGAGTATGAACTGAGTTTGGTTTTAGATAAAGGCTAATCAAAATGTTGAGAGTGTAAATAATTTGATTAAAGAAACCAAGGTTGTGTCCCCATTAATGAAGTGTAATGCTATCGGTGTTAATATGATATATTTCTAACGGAAGGTTCTTTTTGATATGCAAATGATGTCTAAGTGACTACCCAATATTTTCCAATAGTTAGGTAGTATTTCCTCTTTATGATTTTTTCAAATATAAAAGAGTTGCAATTAAGAACAATCAATTTATGCCAAATAAAACCCACTTATTCCTAAGCGATTTTATTAAACAAGGTTTAAAGCATTGAGTCTTTGATATTTACTTCTACCAAATTCCACCCCACTTTCCCAAGCAAAGATAGAATTTAATGGCACTTGTTAATGTTTGCAACCACCAACAATAAATGAAGAATGAGAAGTAAATAAATATCAACCAACCGTTATATATATATTCAATGTTAAACACCCATTAACATAACACCCATTAAGGGTTCACAACCTTAGTATTTAAAGTTAGCTACTTATACTAAAATCTGAAAACAAGAGAATATAAAATGTCATAAAGCTTACAAAGTGAAAGATTCTTGACCCAAAAGCTTCCAAAAGAAAGGAATATTAATGCCTTATATTGTAGCTTCAAAGTCTGACAAGATATAGCCCACAAAACCCTAATAAATCTATTTATAGAGGGCCAAAAATCGAGACAAAAATCGGACCAATCTGCCCTGAAGTCACAAATGCGACCGCATTTCTGTCGCATAACAGACATGGGGTTCGCATTTTTGACATGTCTATCGCAGATTTTAACCCTAGTTTCGCCTTCACCGCGTTCATGGTTTGCGGTCCGCAAAGTAGAAATGCGACTGCATCTTGCATCGCATTTTCTTCCTTCAGTAGACTTTATGTTTGGTTTGTGATAACTTCTGCGGCTCGCAAACACGTTATGCGGTCGCAGATGAGACCGCATTTTAGACATTGGACTTTGCCCAGGATTCTGTTTCAGTTTGCGATCTTGGTGTGAAATATGCGGTTCGCAAACATGATATGCGATCGCAGATGAGACCGCATTTGTGACGTTGAACTTCACCCAGAAGTCTGTTTTGATCTGCGATCTCGATGTGAAATCTGCGGCTCGCATGTGGGTTTTGCGATAGCATATCCACATTTGCGATGCCTTTTTGCTCTTATCTTGTCTTTTTGTGGCTTTTTGAACTCTTTTCTATGCTCTTTGGTCCTTAAACCTCATACACTGCAAAAATACTAAATTTACCTAAGTACAGAGGAAAATTGTATTTAAAACAAGCTAAAATCTAGGCAATTAGTGTCAAAAAGTGCCGAAATTCTCCGGCACATCAACACCCCCAACTTAAACTTTTGCTTGTCCTCAAGCAACTACGATGACACTCTCCTATTCTAGACTCCATCTACAAGACATGAAACAATAGTGACCATGGACGGTGTTTGTTGTTAGTATTTCAAGCATGCATCTTCGAGTGTTTTACCCTTCCTGAACCATCGATATATACAAGGAAAACTAATCATCTTGTGAACTTTGAGCCTCAGACAACGTGACAAAATGCTACCCTCAGTTGAGTGCACTTGCGTTTTACTCAAAAACTCAACTTTTGTTCAACCTTGCAGTTCATGTGCTCTCACTAGAAAGAAAGTCCCAAAATCACAATATTTACAATGACAATAAAAGGGACTAATTCACAAATACACTCACTCTCAGAAAAGAGTTTCAAGTGTTACAACATACCATACCATAGGCTTGCCCTTATTTTAATTCGTCGCTTAATTCTAAGAACGCTCGGTTGGAGATCCCGTAAGGACTTTTTAGGCTTGTAATGTAGGTTTAGGGAAGGGTAGGATAAGCATTTAGATATAAGTGACTACATCCTCCTTGAACACTAATCACATTTTCTTTTCTTTTTGCACTTTGCTTCTTTTCAAACCCCATAGCCACATTGGCATCTAGTTCCCAATATGGAACCACCTTAATACCTCTCTAATTTTCATCAAGGCTCCATAACTATATATATATATATATATACACATTTTTTGTTTGTTTGTTTGTTTTGGAGCTTGCATAATTTCATATGAGCACTTTGAGGTATATGCTCCTACACTCAATGTACAACCTTACCTTTTCCACTTTGACACCACACCCCCAACTTAGGCTTTTAGCCTAATTCTCAATGTTAAAGGAGGAACGGGTTCAAAAGAGGTAATTATTTTACAAAAGGGAAAGGTTTGTAGTGAGGTGGCCAAGAAAAGGTTAAAGGCTCGAATAGGGCACTAGTGATATTATTTATGCAATCGTAGGCTTGAAAGGCTAAAGATGTTTCGCAAACAAAACAAAGAATGCCTAAGATCATCCTTCCAACCAAGTGTAATTATTATAAGCATCGAAAAACCAACCGGGCAAGTTCTAGATGGCAGAAGCAAACACAAGAATTATCTGCACAAAGAACTCACACACATGGCACAAGAACTGTTTGGTTCACATAGTTTAAAGCCCTGGAGTCAACATTTGGCAACTCAAAGCTTTCATCATATATACATACATAACTCTAGGTAGATGTAGAGTCACAGAGCGAGCCTCAAGTTCACACAGTTGATCTTTTGAAAGGGTATAGGCTATGTACAGACACACATGCTTGAGACTAGACAATTACACCAACCCAGTCAACATGTTTCATTCTACTGTCCTGGTTCTACTATTACACCCTTGAAAAAGAACCCGACAAAGAAAAAACAAGGGGAATTCATTGCTCAAGTAAATCTATCTATCAAAAGTTAAAAATTTAAAGAACAAAAATTAATGTTACCACACATAGGTTGCCTCCCATGAAGCGCTTGATTTAACGTCGCGGCACGACGAAGTTGGGGCTCCTTTGAAGTCACTCAATGGTCGGGCACGGACCATCTTTGGGAGCCAGCTGATCCACCAAATATTTTTCGCCACCTGTGCCAAGTAGTGTTTTGCTTGCATAGTAGACCGGGTGAAGAACCTTGTTGTGACGTTGGCCAAGCATTGCTCCAATGGCTACACCACTGGCGTCACACATGAGCTCGAAAGGCAGAGACCATTCGGGTGTGACAGTAATAGGTGCCGTGGTGAGCCTTTGCTTCAACTCCTCAAATGCTTTGAGGCCTTTCTTGTCAAACACAAATTTGGCATCCTTCTCAAGGAGTTTGCACATAGGATTTCCAATCCTGGAGAAGTCCTTGATGGCGCGCCTATAGAGCCTGGCATATCCTCGTTCCACCTGCACATCTTTCAACAAAGAAGAAACGATTATCGATAAAGTATCATTTGAACCAAGAAATTTATACCTCAAGTGCGGAGGAAGTGGTTTGAGCTCTGGTTGTGGTGGCTCAATCATAGAAGGCTTTGCGGAAGGTGTGGCTCTATTCTCCAAGTCGAGAGAGAGCTTTGCCGGAGCATAAGTGTAAGGACCACGCCCCTCCAATGCACTTACCGACTCCATAAAACCCTCCATATTCTCACCATCAATGTTCACCAAAATAGCTGCCAATGCTTCACCGAGGCATTGTTCTTCCATTTGCATTTCAACCGCATCTTCCACCTCATCAACAATTCTATCACCGAAATGCTTTCATACTCATGTGGTAGCTTCATACCCTTGCTTGCTTGGAATGTGACCTCTTCATCGTTCACACAGAATTTAATTTCACCCTGTCCCGTATCCATGAGTGCTCTTCCCGTGGCTAGGAATGGTCTCCCCAAGATGATAGGGATCTCTTTGTCAACCGCACAATCAAGGATTACAAAATCGGCGGGTAAATGAAACTCTCCCACTTTTACAATCACGTCATCAACAATTCCTACCGGTCTCTTGATGGAACTATCGGCCATTTGCAATCTCATACTTGTTGGCCTTGGCATTCCTAATCCCGCTTGTTTATAAATGGCAAGCGGCATTAAGTTAATGCTAGCCCCATTATCACAAAGGGCCCTTGCAAAATCACGCGCCCCGATAGTGCATGGAATAGTAAAGGTTCCCGGGTCTTCTTTCTTTTGAACGGAGGTTTTGGCAATAATGGAACTAACCCGGTGAGTCATGTTCAACACCTCATTCTTGGTGGTCCTCTTCTTGGTGATCAAATCTTTCAAATATTTGGCAAAACCTGGCATCTCTTGAAAAGCTTCCAAGAACGGGATGTTTACCGATAATTGCTTTAGGATGTCATAGAACTTCTCAAGCTTGCTATCATCAACCCTTCTTACAAGTCTTTGAGGAAAAGGAGGAGGAGGTCTAGGAATAGGCGGAAGAATGTTTGGTGTCTCTTTTGCCTTTTCCTTTACCACTTCTCGGTTCTTTTCTTGCACTTGCACATCTTCCGAAATTTTCTCAATTTCGACAACACTTGGCTTTTCAACCTCAACCCCTTTCTCGAATTCTTCTACCTCAACCACTTGTTTACCCTTTCCTTGTAGTACCTTCCCACTCCTAGTAATAATTGCCATGACATGAGAAGT
>MCJB01028913.1:88248-134967 GCA_002018475.1 Nicotiana obtusifolia | reverse complement strand
AATCACTTGATCTCTCTCTTGATTTTCCTTGATCATGTTGCTCACGGAAGGAGAGCCATATGTAATTCCACCTGTGGTGTCCTCAGAATGCCATGCTTGATTATGCTTTGCCATTTTGTCAAGTATTTGTGTCGCCCTTGCGAATAATTTGTCCATGAAAGATCCGATAGCTGCATTCTTGGCTATAGATTGGTTCATCGGATCCAAGCCCATGTAGAATTTCTCCAACAAAATAGAATCCGGGAAACCATGGTTGGGAGACCTCACCAAATATAATTTGAAACAATCCCATGCCTCATGTAGTTGTTCTCCCGGTAATTGCTTGAAAAAGAAGATTTTATCCCGGAGCTAAGACTTCTTACTTTGCGGGAACCATTTAGACAAGAAGGCTCGGACAAGTTCGGGCCAGGAATGAATGGAGTTTGGAGGAAGATTTTGAAGCCATTTCCTTGCGTCCCCAGCTAGAGAGTACTTGAACCATCTCAACCTTAAGGTATCATCAGAGACATTTTTCTGCTTATGCATTGCACACACACCCAAGAAGTTTCTAAGATGTTGTGTTGGATCATCATCAGTGGAATTCCTGAAAAACCCCTCCCCTTTGAGCATAAGGATTAAACCGTGTTCCACCTTGAAAGTTGCAGCGCCAGTAGCAGGAGGTACAATAGCATTTGTATCCTCAATGTACTCCTCGATATCCGCAAAAGGATTTCCTTCCATTTCTGCCTCCACGTCTTCACCATATTCCGACATGTTTTCCTATCAACACCAAGCAAAGCAAGCAAAGTGTGATAGAATAGAATAAGACGTACAGTAAAGCACACACTAATTAGTAATTTCAAAATCGTATTCCCCGGCAACGGCGCCAAAATTTGATACGATCAAATTACACTTTAATGAATAGTGTAAAGCGATCGATGTCAAATATAATAACCCAACAAGGTTGGGGTCGAATCCCACAGGGAATAGGTGTGAAAAGGTTACTTGACTAGTGTGTTACTCGACTACAGTCGTAATTCTACCTAGTTAACCGTAACAAGAGTATGAACTGAGTTTGCTTTTAGATAAAGGCTAATCAAAATGTTGAGAATGTAAATAATTTGATTAAAGAAACCAAGGTTGTGTCCCCATTAATGAAGTGTAATGCTATCGGTGTTAATATGATATATTTCTAACGGAAGATTCTTTTTGATATGCAAATGATGTCTATGTGACTACCCAATATTTTCCAATAGTTAGGTAGTATTTCCTCTTTATGATTTTTTCAAATATAAAAGAGTTGCAATTAAGAACAATCAATTTATGCCAAATAAAATCCACTTTCCCAAGCAAAGATAGAATTTAATGGCGCTTGTTAATGTTTGCAACCACCAACAATAAATGAAGAATGAGAAGTAAATAAATATCAACCAACCGTTATATATATATTCAATGTTAAACACCCATTAACATAACACCCATTAAGGGTTCACAACCTTAGTATTTAAAGTTAGCTACTTATACTAAAATCTGAAAACAAGAGAATATAAAATGTCATAAAGCTTACAAAGTGAAAGATTCTTGACCCAAAAGCTTCCAAAAGAAAGGAATATTAATGCCTTATATTGTAGCTTCAAAGTCTGACAAGATATAGCCCACAAAACCCTAATAAATCTATTTATAGAGGGCCAAAAATCGAGACAAAAATCGGACCAATCTGCCCTGAAGTCACAAATGCGACCGCATTTCTGTCGCATAACAGACATGGGGTTCGCATTTTTGACATGTTATCGCAGATTTTTAACCCTAGTTTCGCCTTCACCACGTTCATGGTTTGCGGTCCGCAAAGTAGAAATGCGACTGCATCTTGCATCGCATTTTCTTCCTTCAGTAGACTTTATGTTTGGTTTGCGGTTACTTCTGCGGCTCGCAAACATGTTATGCGATCACAGATGAGACCGCATTTTTGACATTGAACTTTGCTCAGGATTCTGTTTCAGTCTGCGATCTCGGTGTGAAATATGCGGTTCGCAAACATGATATGTGATCGCAGTGGAAGAAGGTCCCGCTGAGATCAACTCGACGAGCCTAACTTGGGATTGGAGGAACAAATACGTATAATATCTCTGCTCTGGTAAACTGCCCTTGGATTCAAAAGAGTTGAGGGCCCTGCGTACAAAGGCGGCTCGATTCAGCTTATCCGAAGATGGAATCTTGTTCAGAAGAACATTTGATGGCCCACTCGCAATATGTCTGGGACCGGGTGATACTGAGTACATTTTTAGGGAAATCCACGAAGGTACATGCGGGAACCATTCAAGCGTAGTGTGATTGATTCGAAAAATAATTAGAGCCGGTTATTATTGGGTCGATATAGAAGAAGACGCAAAGGAATTCGTTCGAAATGTGACGAATGCCAAAGGCACGCCCCGATGATCCATCAACCCGAGGAGATGCTCCACCCAGTTTTATCACCATGGCCGTTCATGAAGTGGGGGATGAACATCGTTGGCCCTCTTCCGTGGGTACCAGTTAAAGCTCAATTTATACTAATTATGATTGACTATTTTTCTAAATGGGTGGAAGCTCAGGCGTATGAGAAGGTTAGGGAAAAAGAAGTCATCGATTTCATTTGGGATCACATCATATGCCGATTTGGAATGCCAGCCGAGATCGTATGCGACAACGGGAAGCAATTCATCGGTAGCAGAGTAACCAAATTCCTCGAAGATCATAAGATTAAAAAGATCCTATCGACACCCTACCACCCTAGTGGGGATGGACAAGCCGAATCTACCAACAAAACCATACTCCAAAACCTCAAAAAGAGGTTAACCGATGCCAAAGGGAGATGGAAGGTATTATTGCCCGAAGTCCTTTGGGCATATCGTACGACTGCGAAATCCAGCATCGGAGCTATCCCGTTCTCTCTGGTCTATGGCGCCGAAGCTTTGACACCGGTCGAGGTCGGGGAGCCAAGTATTAGATTCCAGTATGCAACAGAGGAATCGAACCACAAAGCCATGAATACGAACTTAGAGCTGTTAGATGAGAGACGTGAAGCCGCCCTTGTTCGATTAGCTGCTCAAAAGCAAAGGATGGAGAGGTATTACAACAGAATGGCCAACCTTCGATACTTCAACGTCGTGGACTTAGTATTAAGAAAGTTCACGCTGAACACACAAAGTCCAAACGAGGGAAAGCTGGGACCAAACTAGGAAAGACCTTATTGTGTCATTAAAATCACCGGAAAGGGATCCTACAAGCTCGGAAGGATGGACGGTAAACAACTACCGAACAACTGAAATATAACTTACTTAAAACGGTATTACTACTATGGTACGACCCTATCCTTTATTTTTTCTTTTATTTGCACTTGCAGGTATCAAACAAGGGGCCATACAGGATATTAGGTCTGAAAGCGCGCGTTGCACTCTTTTTCCCTTGGATCGGTTTTGTCCCAAAATGGATTTTTACGGCAAGGTTTTTAATGAGGCATCAAGTAAATCGTGCTAACCGAGATTCGAAGGCCGATAACGAATCGGTGACAACAGCATTCGAGGCCTATCTTCGATCAACCCCGAATACTGGGAGGCCACTTTAGCATGGAAAGAGATTTCAGGATTGAAGGGTTGAAGATCAATAAGATTCAATGTAAGGGCCAAATAGTCAAATGAACCGTGCTCAAATAAACTGATCGAACCCTGACACAAAACTTGTACACATACATGGCAGAATAAAGTGAAATATCTTCTTTGCAAACGTCTCGTCTTTTAAAACTTTTCCTTTACATTTCTCAAGGAATTCCCTGCTTTCGATCCCCTAAAGGAAACGAGCCCAAGGGCCTCCTTGACTTGAGTTCGAATAATCACTCTCCCATTCGGGGACTGCCGTCTGAAAAACAAACTCAAACGGTCTAAGTTATTAGACCTCGAGGGCACGAAGCTTATTTGGCTACGCCCGTATTAAAAGACTAAGGCTATACCGGGTTAACGAAACCCGAGGGTACGAAGCTTATTTGGCTACGCCCGAATTTAAAGGCTAAGGCCATTCCGGGTTAACGAAACCCGATGGCGCGAAGCTTATTTAGCAACGCCCGAATTAAAAGGCTAAGGCCATACCGGGTTAACGAAATCCGAGGATGCGAAGCTTATTTGGCTACGCCCGAATTAAAAGGCTAACAAAACTCGAGGGCGTGAAGCTTATTTGGCAAGCCCCGAATTAATAGGCTAAGACCATTCCTGGTTAACAAAATCTGAAGGCCACAACAAAAATAACAAGGCAGTAAAATTCCTTAAAGGCCGCGCTAGGAGAATTATAAAACTAAGCTACTTTGGGGAATAATGTTTTCGGCAAGACTGATTCCCCATGATACCTCAAAACGAAATAAAGGTTGGAAGAAAAATGCATTCGAGCCCTCGAACACAACCCAACTACTTTATGCTAAGGCATTTTCGCGAATACAAATAAAAAAGCTGTGAAATGCAAGCCTCATATATATATATATATCAAAACAAATTTTTTACGCGGGACGAATAGCCGGATACAAATTTTCACAAAGGGCAAGCCTCCTTGATACACAATATTGAGCACAGAAAGGGATAAGATCGAACATGAGCAACTTGATCTCGACTAGGCCCCACCTTGTCATCGGTATTTACGGGGTTTTCATATTCTTTGGACCGAATGGAACCCTCGGAATCATCCCCTTCGGGATAGGCTAACTTTTTGGCCTCGGCTTCGGACATCGTGGCATCCTTAATCTTCGCCGATAAGTCAAAATCCCGAGCATGGATTTCCTCGAGGGCCTGCATACGGGATTGCCACTTCATATGCTCGACCACACTATTTGACTGGTCTTGGGCCGCCTCGGCATCAGCCTTGTAATGAGCCACCATTTCATCGTCATCGACTCGTATCACGGCAGCTTCCGACTTGGCCATTTTGAGCTCCCTCATCAGATTGTCTCTGTCACGACCCAAGCCGGAGGGCCGCGACTGGCACCCGGACCCTACTCGCCGAGTGCCGGCATACCTTTCATCTTGCTTTCCTTATTATCTCATAAGGCCGACGAGGCTAGTATAAATGGCAAATAATAATCATGATCCAATCAAACTTTCTGATAACAACATATTCATACATATCAACTGAAGAATCATACAATGACATGAACATACATATATATAATGTACCATGGCCGACACGGCCGTCATACAAAAACTATACAACAAAAGATACATTTGCCGACAAGGCAATTCCAACTGTACGTAAGTCAACCCACTGTCTATTGTCTATGAGCCTCTACAAGAAGATAGACAATGCAACCTGTGTCGGAACAGGGCCCCGACATGCCCATAATGCCTATAACAAAATGCATACCAAGACTACGGCAAATCTGAAGGATGGATCTCGCCAATATCCGCCGAACTGGACAGCCTACTGTGGTGGGGAAGCCTCGTCTATCTGTCTGTCCGGACCTACAGCACGACATGCAACGTCCACAAATAAAAGGACGTTAGTACGAATAATGTACTAAGTATGTAAGACAGGAAACATAATATAGGAACAGTAATATGCATCAGGATAAGAAACACACAACCTGTACCGTCTGGATGCCTCTGAGGGCGGCGAATCGTGACATGCCTGATGTGCACATGCATATACATACATATCCTTTTTAAATTCATCATATACATACGCCTCGGTGGGCCTTATCATCATCATATACATACGCCTTTGTGGGCCTCATCATTATCATACCAAACTGATCAGTGGTTACACCATAGGTGCCATACCCGGCCGATTATAGCGCGGCTCGATAGAATAAAACATATACATACATATAGTTGCACAATAGGTGCCATACCCGGCCGACTATAGCGCGGCTCGGTAGAGTAAAATAGATAATGCATGCTGGACTCATATGAATCATACTTTCATGGTGACGTAAGGTTGAAGAAATAACAACACATCAATCCTCCCGTAAGAGGGGAAATAATATAAGCACTCCTAGCTTCTAAGAATAGAGTATCTTTGGGGCTCGTTCACTGCATTGTATTCAACTAGAGTCGTGCAAAAGAAAGAAAAGGACGGTCTCACATGCCTGGTATTCTCTGCGGCAATTTCAAGCTTCGCACAGTCATAATTCCTTAGTCTACAATGAAAGAAACGATCCTATCGTTATCCCCTAAACGTTATAGTTACAATCAACCACAGCCCTAAATTTATATGGTGTTTCTCCACACCCTTCTTCTTCTAAAACTCTACAATAATAGTAGTAAGACATGCAACCTAATAGCAACCCAAAACTACCACAACCCAATCCATTACCACTAGTTAACTTGAACTCATGGCTTCCAATCACCATCCCATGAGTTCTTACATGCGTAGAACGAAATACCATGAATTCCCAAGAGAAAGAATGCATGAAAGGGAGTAGTAACTTACCTTGCATGTGGGATAACTCAGCCCTCTTCCTTGGTACTTCAACTTTTAGGTTTCACTCTCAAGTACGGCTTGAAAGAGAGGAAAATCAGTTAGGGCTTTTCCCTTAATTCTTCAATCTTCAGATTTCTCTCCCCAATTAGAACTTGAAAGAGGGAGAAATTGGTTAAGGTTTGTGTGGGATCTTGAGAAGGGGTCGCAGGGGGCTCTACTCGGTTTGGGTTTCAGAAAAATGGTGAAATAACTGGTCTATGCTCCTTTTATAGATCAGTAAATAAGTGACACACGTGTCTGATGCCTACACGTCTGCGACCGCATTTACATCGCATAACCAACATGCGGTTCGCATTCTGGATGCGAACCTCGGCCTAGAAATCTATCTCATTATGCGATGGAGGACGTCAGATTTGCGGTTCGCATTCCAGAAATGCGATCGCATTTATGACCGCATTTCTGGCACTGGTCTTTGTCTAGAAGTCTGTCTTGGTCTGCGATTTCAGTGTTAGATATGCGGCCCGCATTTGACTTTTGCGGTAGCATACCCAACTCTGCGAAGCCTTTTGCTCTTTTTCTTAACTTTTGAATTCTTTTTTGGTTCTTGGGCCCTATATATAGACTACCTTACGGCGTAATCTAACGTACGCAGTTACGGGTTGTAACACTCTCCCCCCTTTAGGAACATTCGTCCTCGAATGTAAGGGTCTACGGGGATTTTACTCATTGTGGATTTCGGTCGAGTTTCTCCCAGAGTATACAAACTTATGGACATGTACATTATCAGCATATTACCATTTGTATTAAGAAAGAGTATTTTCAAGTTATTGCTTACCCCGTAAAGACGTTTCTCCCTTTGATGCGTCCTGCGTTCTCCCGGCACCCTCATTATCTCCATTCTAGAACAGGTACGGATATTTAGACTTCATCTCTTCCTCTGCCTCCCATGTCATTTCTTCCGTATGTTTGTTCGTCCACAACACCTTAACGGAAGTTACATCCTTTGTTCTTAGCTTGCGGACTTGTCGGTCTAATATAGCCACTGGTACCTCTTCATATGATAGATCCTTCTATAATCTGTACATCTTTGATAGGGACGACTCGAGAAGGATCTCCGATACATTTTCTTAACATCGATACATGGAATATTGGATGGACAAATTCCAATTCGGATGGCAATTCTAACTCATAAGCCACACGTCCAATTCGTCGAAGGATTTTATACGGACCGATATACCTTGGACTCAGCTTACCCTTCTTCCCAAAACGCATGACACCCTTCATTGGCGAGACCTTCAAGAACACCCAATCACCAACTTCGAACTCCAGATCACGACGTCGGACATCAGAATAAGACTTTTGCCTGCTTTGTGCCGTCTTCAATCGTTCCTGTATCACCTTCACCCTCTCAATGGCTTGATGGATCAAATCTGGCCCATATAACTCAGTTTCACCAACTTCGAACCGTCCAACTGGTGATCTACATCTTCTCCTGTATAGTGCCTCGTATGGGGCCATCTTAATACTGGAGTGGTAGCTATTATTGTAGGCAAATTCTATGAGTGGAAGATGGTCATCCCAATTTCCCTTAAAATCTAGAACACATGCTCGCAACATATCTTCCAGTGTCTGAATAGTACGTTCAGCCTGTCCGTCAGTCTGCGGATGAAAAGCCGTGCTGAGATTCACCTGTGCGCCCAAACCCTTCTGAAAAGACCTCCAAAAGTTAGCTGTGAATTGAGGTCCTCGTTCTGATATAATAGACACTGGCACACATGAAGTCTAACAATCTCCTTGATATACAGCTTTGCATAGTCTTCAGCTGTGTAAGTTGTCTTAACTGTCAGAAAATGGGCATATTTTGTGAGTCGGTCAACTATCACCTAGATGGACTCAAATTTATGATAAGAGCTAGGTAATCCAATAATGAAGTCCATATTAATCACCTCCCATTTCCAGATTGGAATTTCTATATTCTGGAGCAATCCACCAGGTTTCTGATGTTCTATCTTTACCTGTTGACAATTGGGACACTGGGCTACAAATTCTTGAATAGACTTCTTCATGCTATCCTACCAATATTGCTCTTTGACATCATGATACATCTTTGTCGAGCCCGGGTGGATGGAATATCGGGATTGATGAATTTCCTTAATAATCTTCTCTCGCAACCCTGCCACATTAGGTACACATAATCGGCTCTGGCACCTCAATGTTCCATCTCCTCCGATCTCAAAAGCTGAAATTTTGCCCTGCTGAATGCCCCCTCTCAATCGTACCAAGGTGGGATCTTCATATTGCCGTGCTTTTATCTCGGCTACGAGAGATGATTTTGATGTATTATGTACAATAACACCTCCGTCCTCAAAATCTAATAATCTGATTCTCATATTGGCCAGCTGATGAAGCTCTTAATCATCTTCCATTTTCCTGCTTTAATGTGTGCTAAGCTTCCCATTGACTTACGGCTGAGAGCATCTGCCACAACATTGGCTTTACCGGGATGATACAATATCTCGACATCGTAGTCTTTCAGAAATTCGAGCGAACGTCGCTGTCTCAAATTCAACTCCTTCTGACTAAAGATATATTGCAAACTCTTGTGATCTGTGTAGATGTCAACATGGACACCGTATAAGTAGTGCCGCCATATCTTCAAAGCATATATTACTGCAGCCAATTCCAAATCATGGGTTGGATAGTTCTTTTCATGCTTCTTCAATTGCCTTGATGCGTAAGCAATCACCTTCCCATGTTGCATCAATACGCATCCCAAACCTACACCTGAAGCATCACAATATACCACATATCCTTCTGTTCCCTCTGGGAGAGTAAGCACTGGCACGGAGATCAACCGATTCTTTAGCTCTTGGAAACTACGTTCACAAGAGTCGAACCATTGGAATTTGATAGCTTCTGTGTTAACTTGGTCAATGGTGCCGATATAGAGGAAAACCCTTCTACAAACCTCCTATAATATCCTGCTAGCCCTAGGAAGCTGCGAATCTCTGACGGTGTTGTGGGTCTTGGCCAACTCTTCACTGCATCGATCTTCTGAGTGTCGACCCTAATATCCTCGTCAAATATCACATGGCCTAGGAATGCTACTGAGTTCAGCCAGGACTCACATTTGGAGAACTTCGCATATAACTTGCGATCCCGAAGGGTCTGTAATACAATCCGCAAGTTGCCCGTATGTTCTGCATCTGAATGAGAATACACCAGAATATCATCAATGAATACAACTACGAACACATCAAGATAGGGCCTGAATACAGTATTCATGAGATCCATAAAAGCTGCAGGGAACTCAAAATGCCCATATCTTGTCCGGAAGGCTGTTTTTTTTTGGGAATATCCTTCTCCTTGACTCTCAACTGAAAATACCCTGAACGTAGGTCAATCTTGGAAAAATATTTGGCACCCTGAAGTTAGTCGAACAGGTCGTCAATCCTTGGAAGTGGATATTTATTCTTTATAGTAACCTTATTCAACTGTCCGTAATCAATACACATCCTTAACGACCCGTCTTTCTTCCGCACAAACAAGACTGGCGCACCTCAAAGTGAAGTGCTAGGCCTAATAAAGCCCTTATCCAGCAAGTCCTTTAGCTGCAACTTCAACTCTCGCAATTCTGCTGGGGCCATTCTGTATGGAGGGATAGAGATCGGGTGAGTATTAGGCAACACATCAATGCCAAACTCAATCTCCCTTTCAGGAGGAAGACCTGGGAGTTCATCTGGGAAAACATCTGGAAATTCACTGACCACGGGGATTGATTGTAGAGTAGGTGACTTCGCCGCCACTTCCATCACACGAACGAGATGATAGACGTAACCTTTTAAGATCATCTTCCTTGCCTTAAGATAGGAAATAAACCTACCTTTCGGCGTAGCAATGTTCCCCTTCCATTCAAGGATGGGTTCACCAGGAAATTAAATCTAACCATCTTTGTATGACAGTCAACAGTTGCATAACATGAAGCCAACCAGTTCATTCCTATTATCACATCAAAATCCACCATTTCTAACTCAAACAAATCTACCGAGGTTTGACGACTACAAATCGTCACGGTGCAACCTCTATATACCCTCCTAACAACCACAGAGTCTCCCATTGGAGTAGATACCGCAAATGGTTTGCTTACTAATTCAGGTTCGACGCAAAACTTATCAGCCACAGGGGTGTAACATATGATAATGTAGATCCGGGATCAATCAACGCATATACATCATAAGAAAGCACTTATAATATACCTGTAACAACATCTGGATATGACTTAAGATCCTGTCGACCTGCTAGAGCATATATTCGATTCTGAATACCACTCGAACTCGGCACTGCACCTCTACCTCTACCACGACCTGCTGGCTGCTGGAAACCCCGTGCTGGAGGTCGAATCGATGAGGAAGTACCAGACACAGATCTAGTCGGCTGAGCCATACCACCACCTCCTCTGTTAGGACAATCCCGCATCATATGACCAGGCTGTCCACAAGAATAACATGCATCAGAACCTCGACGGCACGGTCCAAAGTGGGCCTTGCCGCACTGATCACAACGAGGTATTGGGGACCTCGTCTGACTATTATCCCTGTGATGTTGCGAGCCTGATGCCCGTGAACTCTGACCTGGACCCGAATAGGTAAATCGATCATATCGAGATCTCTGAAACTGTGGAGGAGCACTAGCTACGAGTGGTGGTGAACTCCTCGAAAACTGAGGCCTGACACTACTCCTGAAGTCACCAGAATACCCTGCAAATCTCGTCCTCTTATGTTGGCCCCTATCCTGCTCCCTGTCTACTCTTTACTGGCGCTTACGATCCTCTAATGTTTGGGCATAAGCCTGAATACGAGAAATATCCATGCCTTTTATCAAGGATGCTATCGTGCACTCATTTATCAGATGTGGTCCTAATCCGTTCACGAACAAATGGACCCCATCACTCATCTCGGCCACCATATGGGGAGCATACCTTGCTAAGGAATAAAACTGCATGCTGTACTCCCGCACACTCATGTTACCTTGTCTAAGGTTCAAGAATTTATCAGCTCTGGCTCGTCGTACCTCAACTGGCAGGTAGTGACGAAGAAATGCCTCAGAAAATTCATTCCACACAGGTCGGGGAGCATTTGGACCCCTGGATATTTCCCAACTATCATACCAGAAGACTGCTAAATCCCGTAACCGATAAGAAGCCAACTTTACTGCCTCCGTATCACTAGCATGTATAACTCGCAGTGTGCGATGAATCTGATCAATAAAAGTCTGCGGGTCCTCCTTGGGGTCTGACCCGGTAAATATTGGAGGATCTAGATTAATAAAAACACGAACTCTGGCACTAACCGGTTTATCAGCAACACCGGCGTTCTGCCTCTAAGTTTGAGAAGCTACCAAGCTAGTCAACAACTGTACCGCAGTCCGCAAATCCTGGTCTGTAGTACCAGATAAAGGAACTGGAGATGCTGGGTGGCTTCTAATATCCTTTGAGGACGGGGGAGTAGATGAGGTCCGAGACGGCATCTCACTCTGTGGCTCACTTTGGCCTTCTCTAGCTTGGGGCACCTGACTGGTACCCTCTCCCGCTTCTGTGCCAAGCCGTCTACTACTTGTTTGCTTCCTAGTCGAAGGCATCACTGTAGGTAAACAAGGTGAATGTTAGGGACGAACACTTACGACTCAGCTCTATGCACGATCTAGATTTAGGAAGAAGGTAACAATCCTAAATGTCAGGCAGCCTCCTGATTATAAATGTGGCGCGCTACACACCCATAATCAGGACTCTACTAGACACGGCTCATAGACAATCCCTAGGACACGACCTGCTCTGATACCAAGTTTTGTCGCGACCCAAGCCGGAGGGCCGCGACTGGCACCCGGACCCTACTCGCCGAGTGCCGGCATACCTTTCTTCTTACTTTCCTTATTATCTTATAAGGCCGACGAGGCTAGTATAAATGGCAAACAATAATCATGATCCATTCAAACTTTCTGATAACAACATATTCATACATATCAACTGAAGAACCATCACAATGACATGAACATACATATATATAATGTACTATGGCCGACACGGCCGTCATTTGCCGACAAGGCAATTCCAACTGTACGTAAGTCAACCCACTGTCTATTGTCTATGAGCCTCTACAAGAAGATAGACAATGCAACCTGTGTCCGAACAGGGCCCCGACATGCCCATAATCCCTATAACAAAATGCATACCAAGACTACGGCAAGTCCGAAGGATGGATCTCGCCAATATCCGCCGAACTGGACAGCCTACTGTGGTGGGAGAGCCTCGTCTATCTGTCTGTCCGGACCTGCAACACGACATGCAGCGTCCACAAATAAAAGGACGTCAGTACGAATAATGTACTGAGTATGTAAGACAGGAAACATAATATGGGAACAGTAATATGCATCACCTCTGAGGGCGACGAATCATGACATGCCTGATGTGTACATGCATATACATACATATCCTTTTTAAATTCATCATATACATACGCCTCGGTGGGCCTTATCATCATCATATACATACGCCTTTGTGGGCCTCATCATTATCATACCAAACTGATCAGTGGTTACACCATAGGTGCCATACCCGGCCGATTATAGCGCGGCTCGATAGAATAAAACATATACATACATATAGTTGCACAATAGGTGCCATACCCGGCCGACTATAGCGCGGCTCGGTAGAGTAAAATAGATAATGCATGCTGGACTCATATGAATCATACTTTCATGGTGACGTAAGGTTGAAGAAATAACAACACATCAATCCTCCCGTAAGAGGGGAAATAATATAAGCACTCCTAGCTTCTAAGAATAGAGTATCTTTGGGGCTCGTTCACTGCATTGTATTCAACTAGAGTCGTGCAAAAGAAAGAAAAGGACGGTCTCACATGCCTGGTATTCTCTGCGGCAATTTCAAGCTTCGCACAGTCATAATTCCTTAGTCTACAATGAAAGAAACGATCCTATCGTTATCCCCTAAACGTTATAGTTACAATCAACCACAGCCCTAAATTTATATGGTGTTTCTCCACACCCTTCTTCTTCTAAAACTCTACAATAATAGTAGTAAGACATGCAACCTAATAGCAACCCAAAACTACCACAACCCAGTCCATTGCCACTAGTTAACTTGAACTCATGGCTTCCAATCACCATCCCATGAGTTCTTACATGCGTAGAACGAAATACCATGAATTCCCAGGAGAAAAAATGCATGAAAGGGAGTAGTAACTTACCTTGCATGTGGGATAACTCAGCCCTCTTCCTTGGTTCTTCAACTTCTAGGTTTCACTCTCAAGTAGGGCTTGAAAGAGGAAAATTAGTTAGGGCTTTTCCCTTAATTCTTCAATCTTTAGATTTCTCTCCCCAATTAGAACTTGAAAGAGGGAGAAATTGGTTAAGGTTTGTATGGGATCTTGAGAAGGGGTCGCAGCGGGCTCTACTCAGTTTGGGTTTCAGAAAAATGGTGAAATAACTGGTCTATGCTCCTTTTATAGGTCAGTAAATAAGTGACACACGTGTCTGACGCCTACACGTCTGCGACCGCATTTACGTCGAATAACCAGCATGCGGTTTGCATTCTGGATGCGAACCTCGATCCAGGAATCTGTCTCATTATGCGATGGAGGACGTCAGATTTGCGGTTCGCATTCCAGAAATGCGATCGCATTTATGACCGCATTTCTGGTACTGGTCTTTATCCAGAAGTCTGTCTTGGTCTGCGATTTCAGTGTTAGATATGCGGCCCGCATATGAGTTTTGCGGTAGCATATCCAACTCTGCGAAGCCTTTTGCTCTTTTTCTTAACTTTTGAACTCTTTTCTAGTTCTTGGGCCCTATATATAGACTACCTTACGGCGTAATCTAACGTACATAGTTACGGGTTGTAACAGTCTCGATCCGAGAAAACCAAACCACTCAAGTTCCTCGGCCCTTTTGGTTTGGGTTTCGACCTTTTCCTTTTCCGCTCTAAGTTGAGTTTTCACTGAAGTTAGCTGTGTTTGAGCTGCCTCTTTTTCCGAGGCTAGACACCCCTCCATTCCTCGGCCTCACCTTTGACCGCATCCATCTCAGTCCGAAGTTGATTGATTCGGTCAAGTTTCTGTTGAACCTGCGTATTTTGACCATCAGTCACTGAATCAAACTCGTCATCACTCGCTTCGAAAACTTTTATCTGCTCGACCAAGTCAGCATGATCCTTCCGAGCAACCTCCAGCTTTGTAAGAAGGCCCTTGATCTCCCCTTCGAGTTGTTCATTGAGAAGTTTAAGGTTGTTTTCCTTCTTAGTGAGCTCCCGAGTATCGGACCCCCGACGTTTGAACTCTTTCCGATATCATAGAAAAGCTTCGTGGTGGAGTATCGAGGCCTGCAAACACAAAGGAAAATGTTAACGGTTGCTTGCGACGAAATCTAAACACATAATAAAGGGTATCCCTAGCTACCCGATTCGACGCTTGTTGAACTTCATTAAATTGGCAGGGCCTTTCCACCTCGTTCATTTTGGCTTGATCTTCTTCAGTCACTAAGCACTGAAGATAACTGGCCACCCCTACGGGGGCGGAAAGAATTCGGGCATCTTCGGGAAGGGAGAAAATGATGGTGCGTTTCCGATCAAGACATGCGCTCAGGGTAGGGAATCAATGGACCAATTTCGGACTAAAAGAAGTCTGGCTCGTTTCAAAAGGAGAGCACTTCCTCGGTATCTCCAAATCCCGAACCCAATAGTATCTCTCGTGGCCATCGAGTTTACTCCATCGAAAAGACCAAGGAAAGGGTCTCTCGATCTATGGACTCCCTCGTTCTTCCGCCACTTGGGCCTCATTAAACATCGACTCTATGAACGAAGGCGAGTCGGCGATCTCGATCGAACCATGTGCTCCCCGTGGCGCTTCCCTCGTATCAAGGGAAGCCTCAGCTCCTAATCCTACCTCGGCTTCCCCTATTTGATAAACATCGACTTCATCAACACCTGATTCAGTAGCTCCTTTCCCTTTGAGCCGGGACAGCACGCTGGCCACTAGGTCAAAGCCTTCATCACCTCCCTCGGGCTCATCCCCCAGCCGTTGAACCATGTCTAGGAACAATGACCAACCACTAGCACTACCTTTGGCTTATGAGCCGATCTTTTCCTTGATCTCTTCTTCTCGATGTCCAGAGAACTCGGAGCCCCTTTTCTTTTTTTACCTTGCTCCGAAGCAGGGGGCTCGACGTGAGTATTATCGCCTGTGGACGGAGGCCTCATTTCGACATCTTTTGATAAACCTGCAAAAGAGAAGCAAAGCATGTTAGAAATCAACAGTGTAAAAACTAGGCTGAGCATAATTTGAAGAGAAAATCCCACCATGAGACCGTGCCTCCCACCTACCCTTCGAAAGCTCGCGCCATGCGCGCTCGGAATATGGTTTTTGCGATACGATCCCCTCGACTCATTCCTTGAGTTGAGGAACTGCATCCGGCATCTGAGCGACGACTGCATCATAGAAAATTGATAAGAAGAACGAAAGAAAAATGGAAAACAAATTCCCAAAGGCAAAGATATACTTACGCTTCATGTTCCATTTTTCGAGGAATGGCATGTCCTCGACCGGATGAGGTCCGGTGTTTTCACTCGAACAAATTGGCCCAACCAACCTCGGTCGCGATCTTCATTGATGCTTGAGAACAAGGCCTTACTAGCCAGTCGAGCAACTTTATCAGCCCCCCTCGATAGATTCGGGGAGTGTACAGCCGCATGAGGTGATTGATGGTGAAAGGGCACCCTTCGATCTTACTTACAAAAAAGCAGAGGAGGATAACTATCCTCCAGAAAGAGGGATGAATTTGACCTAGTGTCACCTGGTACCTTTTACAAAAGGCGATGACGACCGGGTCCAGAGGGCCCAACGTGAAGGGATAAGTGTAGACGCTTAGAAAAACTTCCACGTGGATAGTAGTTGCTTCCTCGGGCGCGGGAACCACCACGCACTTGCCAACCCAGTTGCAATCTCTTTGACTTTATCGAGAACACTGTCGGTGATCGGGCAAATTTACCTCGAGATCGATTCTCACCGGCCCGGTATTGAGGAAGTTTTCTCGACCTTGAAATCGGCTCCGGTTGAACACCCCGAGGGAACGAACATTTTTAGGAGAGGTTCCGGTATCGGTTCCTTGATGACAACAGGCGAAACGTTCTCAGAAGGTTGAGAAGAAGAGGGATTTTTTCTTTGGGGAACAAATTTTGAAGTCTTTGCCATTATCTTTGAATAGAGGAGGAAGGAAAAAGATGCTGATACAAAGGAGATATAATCCGTAGATAGCTTGTGAAACACTTTCAGAAAATCAGAAAGCAAGAGGTCTTGAAGATAAGAATGATGAAGTTTCTGTAAAAGAGCACGAACGTTTGAATATAAAGTTCCCAAAGAGTGAATAAGGAGGGTAATTATAGTCTTGCAAAACAACGGGTTGTATCCCGAAGCGGCAGACCATCAACTGACACACATTTAGTGCTTTAAAAGGCTGCACTGATAGGATGTTTTACTATCCGTATTGCGTACGTCATGAGTCTATCACCACTTATCAAAGTAAGAATCTAAAGCTCGTATAGTGAGAATCTGAGGCTCATATCGTTTCTCGTCATTACTCTCCGAAAAACGAGGGGATTATCTATATACGGTCGAAATCGGGCCCAACTGTATATGGTCGAAATCGGGCTCGACTATTGCACGACAGATTGGGCTCGGAATGCGAAGGGTTGAAGATCGACCCCGAGTTTCATCGAAGCAGAACACGAGGCCAGAATGTCCGACCTCGAGAACACCGAGTCTATGATTCGGAACCGATCCTGACCCCGAAAATGCTCGAGGGAAAATCGTCGAACCTAAATAACGGAAAGCCAGAATATCCGTAATGAGACGAGCATCACGGCAGGAATCTCGGCACAAATTAATGGAACTGCTTAATTAGCAAATCAGGAGATTTTTTACCTTATGCAGAGTTGTACCAAATGTAGGATTCCCCTACTATATAAAGGGGGGTCTAATTATTTGTAAGGACACTTTTCTGATCATCAAAAAGGCAGCTATAGATTGGTCTCTTGAATTATTATCTCATTATCTTGTTCCAATTTCAATTATAATCGATCCCTGCCCAAGAAGGGCCAACCAACGTGGTCATCATTGTTTAGCTTGGGTGGTTTGCATTCCTTCATTTATTGCTTAATTTTAATTTCAATTTGATTATTCATCATTTGTATCAAATTAAGTCACGTATCCTCAAGATCACGTATAAATTTAATTGTTATCCTATTTTTAGCATAAACAACGACCACACATTTCCTTTGGCAGACGGGAATGTCTTGTTTCTCTTGTTTGAAACGTGTTGTAACAAGGATTAATGAGCTTTTGTTTTTTACATACTTGGAGAGGGAGCATGGCTTAGGGGAATGACGGTAGCTTAGGTGGGATACAGTTAAAATTACAGCAGGGTTGAACAGATGGATTGCTTTCAGCTTTTGTTATATATGGTTGGACTAGATCGATTATGATGGGTTTTTTCTGGACTACAAGTATGTAGAAATGTGAGAATAGCACGTGCTGTATTGGCAAAAAATCGTCCTTTGTGGTTTTGGTTATGGTTGAGGCACCGTTTCTTTAAACCTGTCTGTTTTGTCTAAAGGATAAAGAGTTAGGTTGCGTTTGTGATGTTGTCACCGGATGCCTCTCTAAATCCTAAATTTGCTTTTTAGACATGTGAATACCATCTATAGTCTGGAAGAATTGTTGATACTTGTTCCGAAAAGTCTGGACAGCCAGATTTAATGAGTTGCATTACAACGTTAGTTAGAACTGCACATTTCCTTCGGCAGGCTGGGGGATTGTCTTCTTTTTCTTGTTCGAAAATTTCTCTGTACACATTTGCCAACTAGTTTTAGAATACGCGTTTTGCGCGTGTACCTTGTTTTAATAAGTATTAATTTTTTTTAAAAAAGTCATATAAATTTTATTTTAAGAATTATGTTTGACTTTTATAATAAAGTTAAAAAGAAAGAAAGTTTAAAACCATGAAAATGATGGTTAATGTCAATCCTATTTGATTAACTCAATAATGAAAGAAGCTCTACCTCATGGAAGTCTTTAAAATCTTAAATGTTAGTTCTACAAAAAATAAATTATTAATTATAATTATAATTTTTATTCAACGTGAACGCCACTTACGAAGGATAAAAGTTGATCAACATTTCATGTTAATATTTCATTCTTTTATGATATATTGTGTCAATATATATAGATGGATTAGACTCATCTATGGAAAAAAATTTAGGGCGAACATTGATCCTTAAACCATATTCCATCAAAATTATGGTGAAATTTAATTATCAGGATTGAAAATTTTAAATATTACATAAAATTTTAAAAGTTAATATAATTTATTAACATATAATTTTTGGTTGAGGGAATATTTTGGTTTTTTAAACCTACAAAATTGAATATGTCGACCAACTTCAACTTTGTGATAACTAATTTTATAAAAAATATTCTATAAAATTAGATTGTTAGGTGCCTTAAATATTTTATTTTTAGTTAGGTTTATTTCCAAAACTTTATATTTACCTTATGCTTTCAGATTATTTATTTTCGAAATTAATATATAAAACATAACTATGTAGGTAATTTTCAAAATTATTTCTTCGAAACTACACTAATTATTACTTCCAAATCTAAAATCCTCGTTGTTTTCAATCAATAAATTTTTTTGGCTTTGTTTGTACTTTTAATCTTTATAAATGTTTAGGTAAACATACTCATAATTATAATAAAATAAATTATATGTCTACCGAACGTGAGAGGATTCATATTTTGGAGTTAAAGAGTAGTTATTTTACCCACTTCAAATAAGGAATGTATTTATAAATATCTTAAAATTTATTTGATTTTAAATTCCTAAATATTAAGTATTTATACATAATTCAAATAAGGAAATACTTAATTATTAGAATTTTATTTATTTTAAAATTCTTTTTTTCCTTTCTAAATATTAGGTAATAGTTAAATGATGATATTGTCTAGTGTAAAATTACTTTTTAATGGGTAAAAAGAACGAACGACATTTCGCTAAGGACCTTCGTGCTATATATATAGCACTCAAATTTTTACATTTTATTCATACTAATTGACGAAAGAAAATAGTGAACTTTTTTATGCTTTTTACTTTTACATCAAAATCTTATGGTGGCGTGCGTTCAGGTTCCCTATCAATGGTTAAACGTCTTTTTCATTATAGGATAGAGGACAGTATTGCCACCGGTTGATTCTAACTTCAACTAGCCTAAAATGATCACTATTTAGATTTTATGTTCAAGCTTCTTATTAGAGCTGGTATTTCTTTCTTTGCTCCGTGCATTTGCTCTCAAATGTTATTCCCTATAACGGTTCTCCTACTCTGTCACTATCGTGTGCCACTCAGTTCTACAACCAATTGAAAGTAAATATTTCCCCAAAAGAAAAGAAATGATTCAATCTAAATGAGTTTGAAATAAACTTTTTAGCTGCTTATGTCGTAGGTTGTAATTCATTTAGCTTATAACTTGCCTTTTTTTAAGTTGTTCATTGATAATCTGAAAATTTGTGCTATATTCAAACAAGTAATACAGTATAATAATCACCATGATAGTCACAAGAAGGATCTAGATTTATGGGAGTAATAAGACATTTGGAATTTATGAAGACCCATCCAAGGTGAAAAATGCTGAAGTCAATTAAGATGCTCTTTAGTCATTAACATATAGTCTTTGCTTATGTGCTGATTACATAAAACCCTTTTTTGACATTGATACTTTTCAAACAGTTCCTCTGATACACTTTAATAATTTTTGGTGTATATAAACCAAACCCTTTAAATAAGCAAGTTCCAAGGTTTAAGTTGTCTAGGTTAAGTTGGAACTAAGTACTTGTATAGCAGGTTCCCTTCTTTGACCAGGCAGCTTCTGTTCTTGACGATTTAGTTTTCATAGGGATGACATACATAGATACTACTGTACTTAAATATATGATTAATTCCCAACCAACTTTAAAATATTCAAGAACCAAAGGCCAAAATACGCAAGCAGTCTGTCAGATGTTCGGTTTGATGGATAAAAAGTTACAGGAGGAGAGCACTCAGTAGGGACAAAACTTCTTGTAGTAATTGAGACACGTGATGCTGATTGTCATTATCTTTGTGCTTAGCATTCAACAAATAATTAATTAAACAAAAGTGAATGTAATTAGCTTTTCTTTAATTAAATGCTTTGTTAGTTTTAAGGAACTAGTTAACCGACAGCTTTCCTAGAATGGCATATGGTGAAACTTGACCTTTTCCCAAGATTCTGCTTTTCCAACAAAGAATCAACTTGCACCACTAGGTTTTAGGAGGCAAATGCAAAAGTAATTTGGCAAGTCTTTTTTGTATTATCGTAACGATCTTTTGTGCTTACCCATGTTTGGCTTAGAACATTTTCTTTATAAAGTTCTATAAGAGCAAATAACTTTGGTTTTGGGTAACGAAACAAAGTTCTCATTTTCTTTTTTGTTTCTTTCTCAAAATATGAAAGTACTATTTGCTCTTCTACTACTGCTGTATTAGTCTAAACATGTCATACTAATTTATAATGGGCGTAACATAGGATGAATTGAATAGTCTTGATATTTTTCATAAAGTTTAATATCTGAAGATTTGACTGATATATACTCTCTCTTTCAATTTATGTGAATCCCTTTGATTGGGCACATAATTTAAAAAAAAAAAAGACGACTTTTGAACTTGTGGTGTAAAATAAGACACATTTATGTTATGTGACTATAAGTCATTGCATAAAGGTAAATTGTTTCCAAATATGGAAAGAAGTCATTCTTTTTTGGCACTCTCATGATCCAAAACCTCTACTCGTCGTGATGACGCCTATCGTGGTACTAGGCAAGCCGACTATTCAGACATTTCCAACACTTTGAAAGATATTAAAACAGTTTGAAAAAAGGAAAATCTCTTAAAACAGGATAAGAAATCCTAACTCAATACATAAATTCTTCCAAATACCGGGGTGTCACTGAGTATATGAGCATCTACGAAATGACAAAGTCCAGTACACTGTCCAGAAGTAAAACTGAATAAATAAATTGAAAGATAAGGGTGGAGAGTCAAGGTCTGCGAACGCCAAGCAGTTACCTCGATAATCTCCGAGGGTTTGGCCTCTGCAAATCAATAAATGCCGTAACCGGAAGCACCTGGATCTGCACACGAGGTGCATGGTATAGCTAGAGTACAACCAACTCAATAAGTAACAAATCTAACCTTTGGACTGAAAGTATTGACAAGTTCAATTATTACGGTCCACTTCAACTTTTGACAGTACGGAAAGTTACAGAAACTATGACAATGATATCTCAGATATTTATATTTTACAAGTGAAGGTACAAGAATTTAGACATCCTATCAACAGAACTTAGACATGCTTTCGGATTTCACAACAAAACTTAACACATAACAGGGCAGATCTAACCCACATATAAATAAACATGGCAGATCAAGCCCAAATGTCATAACTGCTAGCATTGCGCCTACTGTGAGTGTGCAGACTCTGGAGGGTCTGATCCAGCCCAAGCACTATAATAAGCCAAATCCTGGCATGAATGAATAAACCTGCTGTGGCGTGCAGCCCGATCGCATAAATACTACTCACAATAGGCCCTTAGCCTCACTCAACCAATAACTTTTCCAGTCTCTCGGGCTCACTAGAATCACGATATTCAGCTTACAAATGATGATATGATATAACAAGTAAAGACAACAGAGACTGAGACATAATATGCAAGCAATAACTGTGACTGAGTACAAATTGACATATTAGGCAATTACTTCAACAGCAAAGTACGACCACTGTGGGTCCCATTAGTACCAGCATACAGCCTAAACATGATTTCTAGCATGAATTACAGCTTAAGTGCTCTAACAAATAGAGTACAGTAAAGATGTTTAGATAAGATAGCTACACAACTTCATGTAATCGATTAAATCACAATTCACACGATGCACGCTTACATGCTCGTCACCTAGTACGTGCGTCACCTCACACCATTCACATAATCATGAAGCGGGGTTTCATACGCTCAGAACCAAGCTTAGAAGTGTTACTTACCTCAAATTGTGAGAAACTCTACTCCAACAAGCCCTGGCCTCGCGAAATAGCCTCCAAATGCCTCAAATCTAGCCACAAATTGTTCGATACAATCAGCACGAGCTAAAGGAATCAATTCCATATGAAATTACTAAGTTCTTAATCATAAGTCAAAAAGTCAACTCAAAAGTTAGCCCCCGAGCCCACGTCTCGGGATCGGGTAAAAGTTATAAGATTCGAATACCCTCTCAATCACGAGTCCGTCCATACCAAAATTACTCAAATCCGATACCAAAATCTCGATTAAATCCTCAAAATTCGGCCGAAGAACTTTCTTCCATTTCCCCCCCCCCCCCCAATTTTTCACCCCAAATCACTAATTAAATGATGAAATCAAAGACATAAACATGAAATTAACCAAAACTAAGAATCACTTACCCTAATCACCCACTTGAAAAATCTCTCCAAGAATCGCCTCCCACCGAGCTTTCAAGATCAAATTTGTGTTGTGAACTCAAAACCTCGTTTTTTGAAATATTTAAGTCTGCCCAGGTGACTCTTCTTCGCGAACGCGACCCTCTTCTCGCATTCGCGTAGCACAAATCAATTTTGCTGCCCAAAAGTCTTCTACGCGAACGCAAGGTACCACTCGCGAATGCGATGCATTACTGACCCCAAGCTTCACGAACGCGATCACTCTTCTGCGAACGCGTAGACCAAACGTGTGGGGTCCCATTCCGCTCTCCTCTTCTTCGCGAACGTGACCCCCTTCTCGCGTTCGCGATGCACCTTCTACCTAGACATTCGGGAACACGGTTCTCACTTCGCGAACGCGAAGAACAAATCTTCACCTTCCTCCAAATATCCTTCACAAACACGGGACTCCCATCGCGAACACGAAGAGGGAAACCAAACACCAGAAATCTGCAGCTTCAGCCATCTTCCAAGTCTAGATTCCAATCCGTTAACCATCCGAAATCCACCCAAGGCCCCCCGGACCTCAACCAATCCTACCAATAAGTCCTAAAATATGATACGTACTTAGTCGATCCTTCAAATCACATCAAACAACACTAAAATCACGAATCGCGCATCAATTCAAGCCTAATGAACTTTTGAACTTCTAACTTCTACATTCGATGCCGAAATCTATCAAATCACGTCTGATTGACCTCAAATTTTGCACATAAGTCACAATTGACACCGCGGACCTAATCCAACTCCTGGAAACCCAATTTGAGCCCGTAACCACAAAGTCAACTCTCGCTCAAACTTTCAAATTTTCAACTTTCGCCATTTCAAGCCTAATTCAACTACGGACCTCCAAATTAAAATTCGGACACGTGCCTAAGTCTAAAATCACCCAACGGAGCTAGCAGAACCATTAAAACTCCATTTCGGAGTCGTCTATACATAAGTCAACATCCGGCCAACCTTTTTAACTTAAGCTTTCAACCTTGAGACTAAGTGTCTCAATTCATTACGAAACCTCTCCGGACCCGAACCAACTACCCCGGCAAGTGACATAACAAAAATTAAGCAAGGAATGAATCTTCTAATCCTTCTCCCCAACCATGTAAGAAACATCACGAACCTTCTGATCGGCGTAACTCTTCTTTCTAGATTGTGCCATGCGAAGCTGATCCTGAATCAATTTAACCTTGTCTAAAGCATCCTGAACCAAGTCAGTACCCAATAGCCTAGCCTCACCCGGCTCAAACCAACCACCAGTGATCGACACCGTCTCCCATACAAAGCCTCATACAGAACCATATGAATGCTCGATTGGTAGCAGTTGTTGTAGGAAAACTCCGCGAGCAGCAGGAACTGATCCCAAGAACCCTCAAAGTCAATGACACAAGCGCGTAGCATGTCCTCCAATATCTGAATAATGCACCCGGACTGTCCGTCCATCCGAGGGTGGAATGCTGTACTCAACTCAACTTGGGTGCCCAACACTCGTTGCACGGCTCTCTAAAACTGCGATGTAAACTGCGTGCCCCGATCTGAAATGATGGATACTGGCACACCTGAAGGCGAACAATTTCGCAGATGTAAATCTTAGCCTACCGCTCTGAAGAATAAGTAGTCCCAACTAGAATGAAGTACGTACACTTGGTCAGCTGATCCACAATCACCCAAATAGCATCGAACTTTCTCGATGTCCGTGGGAGTCCAACTACAAAATCCATAGCGATACGCTCCCATTTCCACTCTGGAATCTCGAGCCTCTAAAGCAATCTGCCCGGTCTCTGATGCTCATACTTCACCTGCTGATAGTTAAGGCACCAAGCTACAAGCTCCACTATATCCTTCTTCATTCTCCTCCACCAGTAATGCTGCCTCAAGTCTTGGAACATCTTCGTGGCACCCGGATGAATGGAATACCGCAAACTATGGGCCTCTTCGAGAATCAACTCACGTAGCCCATCTACATTGGGCATACAAATCCGACCATGCATTCTCAACATGCCATCATCCCCAATAGTAACATCCTTGGCATCACCGTTCTGAACCGTGTCCTTAAGGACAAGCAAATGAGGATCATCATACTGGCACTCTCTGATGCGATCATATAAGGAAGACCGAGAAACCACACAAGCTAGAACCCGATTGAGCTCCGAACATTTAGTCTTACAAACTGGTTGGCTAAGTTCTGAACATCAACTTCAAGCGGTCTCTCACCAACAGGAATGAATGCAAGGCTACCCATGCTCACCGCCTTTTTACTCAAGGCATCGACCACTACATTGGCCTTCCTGAGTGATATCATAGTCCTTTAGCAGCTCCAACCATCTCCACTGCCTCAAATTTAGATCTTTTTGATTGAACAAGTGCTGAAGACTCCGATGATTCGTAAATACCTCATAAGACACACGGTAGAGATAATGCCTCCAAATCTTCAATGCATGAATGATGGTAGCCAACTCCAAATTGTGGACGGGGTAGTTCTTCTCATGAGGCTTCAACTGACGCCATGCATAAGCAATCACTCTACCCTCCTGCATCAAGACATACCCAATACCGATCCGAGAAGCATCACAATACACTGTATAAGAACCTGAAGCTAAGACAAAACTAGAACTGGAGCTGTGGTCAAGGCAGTCTTGAGCTTCTGAAAGCTCTCTTCACACTCACCCGACCACCTGAAAGTAGCACCCTTCTGGGTTAATCTGGTCAAAGGCAATGCAATAGACAAGAATCCCTCCATGAAGCGACGATAATAACCGGCCAAGCCAAGAAAGCTCCAAATTTTCGTAGTTGAGGACGGTTTGGGCCAACTCTGAACCGCCTCTATCTTTTTCGGATCCACCTTAGTCCCTTCACTGGACACCATGTGCCCCAAGAACGCCACTGAACTAAGCCAAAACTCACAACTTGGAGAACTTGGCGTAAAGCTTCTCCTCCCTCAGCTACTGTAGTACAATCCTCAAATGCTGGGGATGCTCCCCCTGGCTACGAGAGTACACCAGGATATCATCAATGAATACTATGACAAATGAGTCAAGATAAGGCTGAAATACACTGTTCATCAGCTGCATGAACGTTGCTGGGGCGTTTTTCATCCCAAAAGACATCACAAGGAACTCATAATGACCATAACGGGTCTTGAATGCTGTCTTTAGAATATCAGAGTCCCGAATCTTCAACTGGTAATACCCAGACATCAAATCAATATTAGAGAACACCCTCACTCCCTGAAGCTGGTCAAATAGATCATCAATGCGCGATAAAGGATACTTGTTCTTGATTGTAACTTTGTTCAACCGCCTATAGTCGATGCACATCTGCGTAGTGCTATCCTTCTTCTTCATAAACAAAAATGGTGCACCCCAAGATGACACACTAGGCCTAATAAACCCCTTATCAAGAAGTTCCCGAAGTTGTTCTTTCAATTCGTTCAACTCATTTAGTGCCATACGATACGGAGGAATAGAAATGGGTTGAGTGCCCGGCACCAGGTCAATACCAAAGTCAATATCCCTGTCGGGCGGCATGCCTGGCATGTTTGCAGGAAACACATCAGAAAAGTCTCGTACTAACGGAACATAATCAATAGTAGGGGTATCAGAACAACATCCCTCAAAAAGGCCAAATATGTCAGACATCCCTTTCCAACCATCCGTTAGGCTTTCAACATCCGTTAAGCCCGCATCGCCAACGTCACAGTCTTATCGTGACAATCCAGAATAACATGACATGGAGACAACCAGCCATACCCAAGATCATGTCGAAATCAACCATACTAAGCAATAAGAGATCAACTCTAGTCTCCAATCCCCCAATAATCACTACACACGACCGATATACACGGTCCACAATAATAGTATCGCTCACCGGTGTAGATACATGAACGGGTGAAACTAAGGACTCACGGGGCATATCCAAATAATGAGTAAAATAGGAGCACACATAGAAATAACTAGAACCAGGGTCAAATAATGTGGAAGCATCTCTGTGGCACACTGAGAAAATATATGTGATCACTACATCTGAAGCAACGGCATCTGGACTGGTAGGAATAACATAAAATTGGGCCTGACTGGCACCTAATCGGCCTCCACCTCTTGGGCGACCCCTAGTTGCCTGAGCCCCACCCCCAGCTGGCTGGGCGGGTGGTGAAGTAACTGGTGCTGAAGTCGTGGCCTTACTCCTCTACTGAACTGGACCTCCCATAAGGCGGGGACAGAACCTCTTCACATGACCCAACTCTCCACACTCGAAACATCCTGTCTTAGAAAATGGTGGAAAATACTGAGGCGAAGCCCTAGAACCAGAATAACTACCAGAAGAACTGGTGCAAACGAACCCTGAACTGAAAGAGCACAAGATGAACTCTTAGTTGGGAGGGCACTGAGGGATGACTGGCCCGGTCTAGCACTGTATGAACCATGGCTGGATGATGCAACACGATGAACTAGACGAGCCATCTGAGCGGGCCTATAGGAACGACCCCAACCGTGGTAGAACTGACCCCCAGAAGGAACTCCGTAGAAACCACCCGATCCACGAGGCCTCTTAGCCTCCCTTTCCTCACGCTCCTGACTACGGACCATCTCTAATCGCCGAGCAATATCAACCACCTCATTGAATCGAGCACCAGATAACTCTCCCGAGCCATAGCAAAAACGCAACTAATACGTGAAGCTATCAATGAACCTCCTAATCCTCTCCCTTTTAGTAGAAACCAACCAAACTACGTGACGAGACAAATTTGAAAATCTTATCTCATACTGGGTCACAAACAGGCCATTTTGGCGTAGCTGCTCGAACTGCCTGTGCAGCTCCTCCCTACGGGTCGGTGGCACAAACTTCTCTAAGAAGAGAAGGGAGAACTCATGCCATGATAGTGGTATAGCACCGACTGGCCAGCTCCTCTCATAAGCCTCCCATCATCTGAAAGCAGCCCCAGTAAACTGAAAAGTAGTGAATGAGACCCTACTAGTCTCCAGAATACCTGCCATGCGAAGAATTCGCTAAAACCTATCCAAGAAGTCCTGGGCATCCTCAGACTCAGGCTGGAGCCTCCCAAATATCTCTAGTCTCCTCTACTCATCATTAGTCATAACGGGACCCATCTGGACCTGAGCAGCTGCAATCGGCTGGGCAATCTGAAGTCCCTGCATCACCTGCTCCGGAGTACAGGCAGCGGGAGTCTGAGTACCTCCCCCGACCTGAGAAGTGGCCTGGACGCGGTCTGAATAGAAACTGCCTTAGCAAAGCTAGTGCACACCGTTAAAATTTGAGCCAAAGCCTCTTGAAGGCCTGGAATCACATTGGGTACAGCTGGTGCCTGAGCTGGCCCCACTGGCTCAACCACATCTAGAACCTGCTCCTGATCTGGAGCAACTGGTGGATCTGCAGGTGCTGCTCTAGCTGCTGTACGAGTTGCACCTCTCCCCTACCGCGACCTCGGCCTTTCGTGGCCCTGGCTAGTGGTACTGGTGGCTGTCCATCATGTCTAGTAGCACGTGTCCTCATCATCTATGAGAGAATAGAATAACAGAAGTTTTAGTTTCCGGAATCAACAAATCCTCATGACAAGAATACAAGAATGTGAAATTTCCTAAGGGTTCGGCTTCCTCTCGAAGATAAGTACAGACGTCTCCGTACCAATCCGCAAGACTCTACTAAACCTGCTCATGACTCGTGAGACCTATGTAACCTAGGCTCTAATACCAATTTATCACGACCCAAAACCAACCTGTCGTGATGGTGCCTATTGTGGTACTAGGCAAGTCGACTATTCAAACATTTCCAACACTTTAAATCTTTGAAAGATATTAAAACAGTTTGAATAAAGGAAAATCTCTTAAAACAGGATAGGAAATCCTAACTCAATACATAGATTCTTCCCAAAACCGGGGTGCCACTGAGTACTTGAGCGTCTACGAAATAGCAAAGTCTAGTTACACTTTCTAGAAGTAAAAATGAATAAATAAACTGAAAGATAAGGATGGAGAGTCAAGGTCTACGAACGCCAAGCAGCTACCTCGATGATCTCCGAGGGTCTGGCCTCTGCAAATCAACAACCGCAATAACCGGAAGCACCTGGATCTGCACACGAGGTGCAGGGTGTAGCGTGAGTACAACCAACTCAATAAGTAACAAATCTAACCATTGGACTGAAAGTAGTGACAAGTCCAATTATTACTGTCCACTTTCAATATTTAACCGCACGGAAAGTTAGAGTAAATATGACAATGATATTTTAGATATTTATATTCTACAAGTGAAGGTACAAGAATTTAGACATGCTTTCAACAAGAACTTAGACATGCTTTCAGATTTCACAACAAAACTTAACATATAACAGGGCAGATCCAGCACACATGCAAATAAACATGGCAGATCCAGCCCAAATGACATAACTGCTAGCATTGCGCCCACTGTGTGTGTGCAGACTCCGGAGGGGCCGATCCAGCCCAAGCACTATGATAAGCCAAATCCTAGCATGAATCAATAAACCTGCTGCGCCGTGCAGTCCGATCCCATAAATACCACTCACAATAGGCCCTCAGCCTCACTCAGTCAATAACTTCTCAAGTCTCTTGTCCTCACAAGAATCATGATATTCAACTCATGAATAATGATATGATATAACAAGTAAAGACAATAGAGGCTCAGACATAATATGCAAGCAATAACTGTGGCTGACTACAGATTGACAGATTAAACAATCAATTTAATAGTAAAGTGCGATCACTGTGAATCCCAATACTACCAGCATTAATATTTTTCAAACAGTTCCTCTGATCGACTTTAATAATTTTTGGTGTATATAAACCAAACCCTTTAAATAAGCAAGTTCCAAGGTTTAAGTTGTCTAGGTTAAGTTGGAACTAAGTACTTGTATAGCAGGATCCCTTCTTTGACCAGGCAGCTTCTGTTCTTGACAATTTAGTTTTCATAGGGATGACATACATAAATACTACTGTAAAACATATGATTACGTTAATTCCCAACCAACTTTAAAATATTCAAGAACCAAAGGCCAAAATACGCAAGCCGTCTGTCAGATGTTCGGTTTGATGGATAAAAAAGTTACAGGAGGAGAGCACTCAAGTAGGGACAAAATTTGTGCTAAATTCAAACAAGTAATACAGTATAATAATTAGGGGTGGGCATCGGTCGGTTCGGTTCGATTTTGTATAATTTCGGTTTGGTTTATTTGGTTTTCGGTTTTTAATTTTAATAACCAAACCAAACTAAAGTTATTACGGTTCGGTGCGGTTTTTTCAAAGTTCGGTTCGGTTATTTTCGGTTTATTTTGTCGGTTATAAACGGTTCAAGATTTTCAACGATGACCACAATATGTAGCTGATTACTCTTATGGCTATATACTGCATGCTTCATTGCTTCTTCGAATGATTAAATACACTAATACAGTAGCATTTACACAATGCATAAACAAAGACACAAACCCACAAGTTCACATCCATCAGAGGACATTTGTAAAGTTTTAATGCATAGCAATATAAATCTTGTCAGTATTGCACATAGCCTAGAAACCAGAAAATCCGCTGCCTCTCTTTCAACCAGATCTGTCGAGTCTCTGTTTCAGCTTCCTCAGCCATCCTTCTGGCTTCTGCTGCACATAAACAAAGACACAAAGCAGCAAGCAGCACCAGCAGCAAGCAGCACCAGCAGCAAGAGATAACGTCAAAGTAGTAGGTGACTGGAACATCAGCACAAGCAGCAAGCAGCCAGCACAAGCAGCAAGAGAGAATTTCATCCAAACTGTTGCACCTAACTGGAATTTCATCCAAAAATATAACAGGTTGATGCACAGCAAATCAGCAATCCAGAATGAAACAGATTAGGCTAATCCATCACCAATAAACAAAAGCTAAACAGTTAAACAAGCATCTCGCCTGCATGGTAAAAACATGTAGGTTTTCATTGTATCTGACTGGTCCATAAGGAGGTAACCCAACACATTTCAGACAGGTGCATCATGGTAAATGAAAGTCAGGCTAATAAACGTGGCACAACATAGTTCAGCAAACTAGAAATAAAAAGAACAAGTATCTCATAACTAGCTTATTCCTAAAAAGAATATAAACTTACAGTCAATTGAACAATAAATTGAACAATGCTAATGGAAAGCAGCAGAAAAAGCAGCAACATTTGATAAATAAACTTACCAGTACCACTTGTTCAAACTATGCATCAACAATGCTAGTATCTCTGTCAACAATGCAAGTTTCTTTTCCGCTCTTTGCCATATCTAAATAAAATTTGATAAAGTGTGTCATTTATTTAAACTTACAAAGTAAATTGAACTGCACTAAAACACTTATAAAACACAAAATCTTACCAAGTTCAATTTGCTCAAGAAACTCCAAATCTTCTTCGACATTCAGATGAGCCGACCTCACTTATTTTACTTTCAACTTCTGCCATCTATAGAAAATCGAACGAAAACAACATTAAAAATAGGGGTGGGCATGAAGTTCTTTTTAAATCAAACGAATTCGTAAATCAATAAGTTACGCATAAAAAATTATACAATAAGGAAGCCAGAAACCAGAAAAATCAATTTTAGCTAATTAGGGGTGGGCTTCAAGAGATTAGTAGAAGAAATGGTGAACTTTTGTAAAAGATTCAATTAGCCCTAACCACCCACTGCCACCCGCAAGAAGGCAGAAAAGAAAGAAAGAAAAAAGATGTTACCACTAACCTGACACCTGAGGAAGAAGGATGAGCGAGTTCAATCGGAAGTCGGAACCCTAATTTTGGAGGTACTGGTGACTGGTGAGGGCGTCGGCACTCGGCAGTGGTAGGTTGGTACTGGGTCGTGACTCGTGAGTGGTGAGGAACTGAGGACTGATGATCGACGACGACGATTGAGCCTTGAGGTGTTGTCGTTGAGGTCAGAGAACTGAGAAGTAAGAAGTTGAGAACTGAGAACTGAGGTGAGGATTGAGGAAGAGGAAGAGGAACAGAGGAAGGTCGATTTGATTAGGCTTCTTAGGAATTAACGTGGTTTGGAGTACTTGGGCAGTGGGCTGGGCCGGTTTGGAGATTCAATTTTAGCTAATTAGGGGTGGGCTTCAGATCAGGTCATCAGCAATTAGTTTGGGCTTCATATAATGTTATATAGTTCAAGTAAAATGTTCGGTTTTCGGTTAAACCGAAAAACCGAACTTGTAAAACCGAAAACCGAACCGAAAACCGAATTTTTGAAAATTAAAAACCGAAAACCGAACCGAAAAATCGAAAAACCGAAACCGAAAAAACCGAAATTTTCGGTTCGGTCGGTTTTTTCGGTTCAGTTGGTTTTATGCCCACCCCTAATAATAATCACCATGATAGTCACAAGAAGGATCTAGATTTATGGGAGTAAAAAGACATTTGGAATTTCTGGTATTCCAACGGGTTCTCAGTCTCACTCAGCCAATAACTTCTCTAGTTTCTGAGGCTCACCAGAATTATGATATTCAACTCACGAATAATGATATGATATAACAAGTAGAAACAATAGAGGCTCAGACATAATATGCAAGCAATAACTGTGGCTGAGTACAAATTGACAGATTAGACAATCAGTTCAACAATAAAGTACGTTTATTGTGAGTCCCAATAGTACTAGCATATAGCCTAAATATGATTTTTAACATGAATTACAGCTCAAGTGCTCTAACACATAGAGTACAATAAAGATGTTCAGATAAAACAGCTACACAGTTTCATGGAATCGACTAAATCACAATTCACACGGTGCACGCCTACATGCCCGTCACCTAGCACGCGCGTCACGTCACTCCATTCACATAATCACGAAGTTCGGGGCTTCATACTCTCAGAACCAAGCGTAGAAGTATTACTTACCTTAAACTTTGCGCTCCAACAAGCCCTTGCCTCGCGAAATGGCCTCCAAATGCCTCGAATCTAGCCACAAATAGTTTGATACAATCAACACAAACTAAAGGAATCAATTCCATATGAAATCACTAAGTTCTTAATCAAAGTTAAAAAGTCAACTCAAAAGTCGTCCCTGGGGCCCACGAAGCGGAATTGGATACAAGTCACAAAATAAGAACACTCTCAACCACGAGTCCGCCCATACCAAAATTACTCAAATTCGATACCAAAATCTCGATTAAATCCTCAAAATTCGGCCTAAGAACTTTTCTCCATTTCCCCCAAATTTTCATCCCAAGTCACTAATTAAATGATGAAATCAAATAAATAAACATGGAATTTAACTAAATCTAAGTAAGAATCAGTTACCCAATCACCCACTTGAAAAATCTCTCCAAGAATTGCCACCCACCGAGCTCCCAAAATTAAATTTGTGTTGTGAACTCAAACTCTCGTTTGTTGAAATATTTAAGTCTGCCGAAGCGACCCTTCTTCGCAAACGCGACCTTCTTCTCGCGTTCGCGTAGCACAAATCAATCTGTCGCCCAAAATATTTCTACGCGAACACGAGGTACCACTAACGAACACGATGCATTACTGACCCCAAGCTTCGCGAACACGATCACCCTTTCGGGAACGCGTAAACCAAACGCGTGGGGTCCCTGTCCACTCCCTTCTTCTTCGCAAATGTGACCCCCTTCTCGCGTTCGTGATGCACCATCTACCTAGACCTTCACGTACGTGGATCCCACTTTCCGAATGCGAAGAACAAATCTTCACCTGTCTCCAAATACCCTTCGCGAACGTGGGACTCCCATCGCGAACATGAAGAAGGAAACCAGACACCAGAAATCTGCAGCTTCAGCCATCTTCCAAGTCCAAATTTCAATCCGTTAACCATTCGAAATCCACCGAAGGCCCCCCGGACCTAAACCAATCCTACCAATAAGTCCTAAAACACGATACAAACTTAGTCGAGCCTTCAAATCACATCAAACAATGCTAAACCGCGAATCGCGCATCGATTCAAGCCTAATGAACTTTTGAACTTCTAACTTCTATATTTGATGCCGAAACCTATCAAATCACGTCCGATTGACCTCAAATTTTGCACACAAGTCACAATTGATAGCACAGACCTAATCCAACTCCCGAAATCTCAATCTAAGCCCGGTAACCACAAAGTCAACTCTCAGTTGAACTTCCAAATTTTCAACTTTCGCCATTTCAAGCCTAATTCAACTACGGACCTCCAAATCAAAATCCGGACACGCGCCTAAGTCCAAAATCACCCAACGGAGCTAACAGAACTATGAAAACTCCATTCCGGATTCATCTACATATAAGTCAATATCCGGTCAACATTTTCAACTTAAGCTTTCAACCTTGAGACTAAGTGTCTCAATTCATTATGAAACCTCTCCGGACCCGAACCAACTACCTTGGCAAGTCACATAACAAAAATTAAGCAGGGAATGAATAGTAAATAGGGGGACGGGGCTACAACTCTCAAAATGATCGGTCGGGTCGTTACAAGCACGGACTAAAAAAAAAATAGGTTCACATAAATTAAAACGGATGGAGTATATAATTATGTATTGCAATTTATTTTTATTTATAAACATCAAAATTAAATAGAGTTGTAAAATTCTCTAATAAAAGTCATGATTCAAATACAAAGTGTTTTACGAGCATTCTCATGAATTGACAAATCTTCCATTGATGGTTAGTTTACCGCAACTCTCCTCTTTTGTTAGGGATTAAGTCAAGTAATGTGAGCAAGCTCATACATGCGGAGCTATCTTATTATTTATAATAATAAAGTATTATATATATATATATATATACACACACATATATATATGTGTGTATATATGTATGTAGATATAAAACTAATTTTTTATTTTTATCTATTTGGTATAATAATAATATGAGTTGAATATAAATTTAAAAAAAAAAAGAATTCATGAATCAACCTTAATTTGTTTTGGGTGGAGGTTAGTTGTCGTTGCTTTCTGAGACAATGTTTCTAAACGAAAATCTTCCAAAAATTGTTCATAAGATATTTGTGAAGAGAAAACCAATTGCCCACCTAGAATAAACGGCAAAAAAGTTAGAAACATTCTAATTTATAACTGGTAATTGAAAATTAGTCAAGTTTTAAAAGTAATTGAAATTTAGTCACTTTTTCATGTAAAGGTAGAATCTGAAGAAAAACACCCTTAAAAATCCAAAAAGTTTTCAGCTTAATATTGTTAGGATCGAAATACGTCATGCAGAAGCTAGTAAGCAAACCTTGAACAACGATAAATCATACAACAAAAGAGAAATATACCTAAAGAGACACAAATATTTAACGTGATTCGATCAATTTGACTTACATCCACGGGCTGAGATGAACAATCCACTATATAAAAGAGAGTATAACATATCGAGAGAACAACCTCACGAAGAGGCAAACACAAGTGGCACACTAACACTTATCCCGAAAATTTCCCCCCTAAACAAGACTCTCAAACCCCTTGTGGCTACATTATGGATGCTGCTGAATAAGAAAGAAGGATTCTCAATTTATAGAAGTTCAAACCTTTTCCTCCAAGAAAAGGGACTAACTAAATATGAGAGATTTATAATTTCCTTCCAAGAAAAGAAAAACTCAATTATGGTAAACATGTTGTCCTTTCCTTCAAGAGACAGAAAAACTAAATATGGTAAGAAAATCAGGACAAACACCCAACAATTCTCTCCCTTGGCATGAATTTTCTGAAAAAATAAACTTGATCAACCTTCTTCACATAATCTTCAACAAGTTGCATCTCCAAATCTCCACCACAAAATTTGTCTCAATGTGAGTAGCACTCTGGTTAAATTTCTCCTATAAAAATTATGATTACTATCAAATAAGTTGCAGTTAGCACTGAACCCGTCAAGATGAACATGTCTTCAACCTCGCTCTGATACCACTTGTTAGGACCGAAATAATCAGGTGTCATGCGGGAGTTAGTAAGCAAACCTTGAACAATGACAAATCATACAACAAAAGAGAAATATACCAAAAGAGACACAAATATAGAATGTAGTTCGGTCAATTTGACCTACATCCACCGGCAGATATGAGCAATACACTATATAAAAGAGAGTACAACATATCGAGAGAACAACCTCACGAAGAGGCAAACACAAGTGGCACATTAACACTTTTCCCGAGTATTAAATCATCATCAGAGAACTTCAAGAAAAATACACAGTGGTCTGAAGAAGTTTTTTTGTACCCTTATTTTTCTATGACAGATGCGAAAGTGGTTAGTACTCCTTTTACTAATAATTTTAAATTGAGTATTAGTCATAGCCCATCTACTGATGAAGAGAAAACGGAGATATCTCGTATTCCTTACTCTTCTGTTATTGGTAGTTTGATGTATGCTATGGTTTGTACTAGACCAAATATTGCACATGCCATTCGTACTGTTAGTAGATTCCTTTCTAAAGGAATATTGGGATGCAGTAAAATGGATATTAATGTATTTGAAAAGTACTACAGATTTGAAGTTGTGCTTTGGCAGTGACAAGCCAGAACTTATTTGTTACACAGACTTTGATTTAGGAGGCAATCTTGATAATCAAGATCCACTTCCGATTATTTGATCACCTTCGCAGGGGGGCTGTTTCTTCACAATCTAGACTATAGAAGTGCATAGCTCTAGCACCACAGAAGCAGAATATATTGCTGTCACCGAAGATGCCAAAGAATTATTATGGATGAAGGGGTTTATTAATACTTTTGGCTTTGAGCAGTCAAGGTATATCATTATTTGTGACAATCAGAGTGCTATCTGTCTCACCAAGCACTCCACTTTTCAGTCTATGATGAAACATATAAACAAAAAGTATCATCAGATAAGAATGGTATTGGAAAAGAATTTAATTGAGGTTGAGAAGATACACTCTTATGACAATCCTTTGGACATGTTGAACCAAAGTGGTGGTTGCAAATAAGCATGACTTTTGCAAAAAATTGTAAGGCATGAAGCTTATCAATAGCTTCTCCACTTGAAGACATATTTGGCCCCTTGGCTGGAGGGAATTGTTTGTTGGGCCATGCTCATATTGTCCAGCCAAAGGCCCAATGACCTAATTCTATTCTCTTTTGGTTTTCACACCTATTCGGAGTTGGATTGAATTTTTATTCCTATTTGGATTGGTTTTGGCTTTAAGAGAAATCCCACTCATTATCTATAAAAGAGCACCCTGGAGAGTTTTTCTAGGCTTATTGATATAAGGCTTAGAAAGAATTTAGCACATAAGAGTAATTTTTGAGAGAGCTTCCATTAAGAGTGAAGAGAGAAGAAAAAATCTTTGTCTTGTAGCAAATTTTTATTCCGACCAGTCATCTTCAAATCACATTTTCCGATTCGTTTACTGTTGGATTATACTAAATTTTTGACTGAATGTTCTTAGCATCTTGGTCTTTGATTCAAGGTGGAGATTAGTATTAGTGGCTCGTAACATCTGACTGCGAGCCCCCTACAACAACTCCATTTTTGTGATTTTTTATCTTTCTTTAATTGATTTGTTGTTGCTATTATTGCTCCGTATTTGGCACTTGTTGTGTAGCCAATTTCGAGAACTTTTGTTATCCTCTTATTTCTATAGTGGAGCTTTTTGGATCTTTGTGATCTCATGATTTTTACCTTCGATTTGAAGGTTTTTCTATGTTAAAAGTTGGTGCTCCTTATCTTCTTTATATTCGGATTTGCCTCTTCCTCGATATAATAGTGGAATCAGAGCCTTGGTTATTTATCTGGAGCTTTTTACGAAATGGAGGCACATATGAGCAAGATGGTATGTTTAAATGGGAGCAAGTTTATTTTGTAAAAAAATTCAGGCCAAAGGGAAAGAATTGTTAAGTGTTTGTCATACTTTTCTTATCATATTTGGTTTTCTTATCTCTTGAAGGTAAATACAACATGTTTACCATAATTGAGTTTTTTATTTTCTAGAAGGAAATTATAAATCTCATATTTGGCTAGTCTATTTTCTTGGAAGAAAACGTTTGGACTTCTAAAAATTAAGGATTCTTCTTTCTTATTCAACAACATCCACAATGTAGCCATATGGGGTTTGAGAGTCTTGTTTTAGGGGGGAGAACTTTTTGGGACAAGTGTTAGTGCGCCATATGTGTTTGCCTCTTTGTGAGGTTGTTCTCTCAATATTTTGTACTCTCTTTTATATAGTGGATTGCTCCTCTCCACCGCGGACGTAAGTCAATTGACCGAACCACGTTAAATGTTTGTGTCTCTGTAAGGCCCCGTAAAATTTCACCTACAACCCGAGGTTTCATGGTGGCGAGGTAGGCTAATATGTTTGGTAATGGTAGAATTTCTTTTCGGCGAGTGGGTTGAACAGTGCGCTGGGGAGTAAAGAAAAATTTTTGGCAGAAGAAGACATTTCTGCGGCTAACTATGCGGCCGCAGAATCACTCTATGGACTGCAAAATGGCCGCAGAGTGAAGCAGGAAACTAGGCAACTTTGAATGGTATTGTACGGTCAATTATGCGGTCGCACAATCATTTCGCGGGCCGCACATCGACCGTGGAATGAGCATGAAGATTTTTCTGGAGGGAGGTTCTACGACGCATTATGCGATCACAAAACAGGTCTGCGGACCGCATAATGGCCACAGAGTGGGACAGGAGTGTCTAGTTCTGGGGGCCATTTCGTGGCCCATTTTGCGGACCGCAGAAGCATTATGCGGTCGCATATGCGGCCGCAGAAAGTGTTTCAGAGCTTTATTTTTTCTGGTTTTATAAACCCGACCTCATTCTTATAAAATACTGTTAAGGGTCATTTTAGAAGGTTCAAACTTACATTTTAGAGAGAGAGGAGGAGTTCAAAGTGATTTGATCATCAATCTTTGCTCAAACCTTGAAGATTTCTCTAGGATAATTCACAAGGTCTTCAACCAAAAGGTAAGATTCTATATCATATCCCTTAATTTTAAAATTTAACTAAAAATGGATAATTAGTAAAGTAATTCTTGGGTATGGGAGTTGTTTATTTTACATGCATGTACCATCTAGGGTAGTGGGAAGATTGTTGAGCTCTTTTGTGAGAAATTTAGGTAGTGGGGTGAAAGAATCCACCATAGGAGGACTCTAAGCCTTAATGCAAGCCTAGTGTTTGGTAAAATGCTCCAATGAGCTGATACCATGAATATTTCCGAATTTGTATTCAATTTTGCTATGTCTCTAAGTAGATCGAAGTTGCTAGGATTTTTAGAACTGTGTAGTGAATTAAAGGGAGCTCTTTCGAGGTATGAAGGCTAAACTCTTCTTCTAATATCGGAATTTTCGAAACCCTTGTAAAATTTTATCATGTGTAGTTGAACTTGAAACGATATTGATGTGGGATGTTTAAGCTAGTAAATTGATTCTCAAATTGCATAACGTGCCCGAAATCTCATGTATTAAAGATTGTCTATTGTGACTTAATTATGTTATACCCTTTGTAGGATGAAAGTATTTTATGAAATCAATGTGATTTAGCACTCATATCTCATATGATGAAACCTTATGAACTTACACTACTAAGGCCAAAGGTGCCAAATGGTTGGTTTGAAATGAAACTCTTTTGTACAATCTATTATAGTTTTGAGACTCTAAATTATGGTATTGTGAGTACACCACCACCCGCTTATATTGGGGTGAGGCGGCGGGGTCGCTTTGTGTAATGTTGTGATATTGTGAGTACACCTCCACCCGCATATATTGGGGTGAGGCGGCGGGGCTGCTTCGCGTAGCATTGTGGTATTGTGAGTACGCCTCCACCCGTATACATTGGAGTGAGGCTGCATGGCCGCTTTGTGTAGAGTTTCTAGTATTGTGATTGCACCTCCACCCGCATACATTGGGGTGAGGCGTGGGGCCGCTCTGTGTAAAGATAGTTGTAGAGGATCCCCGACTTGAAGTTTGTAAATGTTATTGAAAGTTCTTACTAAATTTGATGTGGCTTTAACGGCTAATTAAGCCTTCTATTGTTATCATAACTCATCGTAAGTCATATTGTATTTCCAAGTCCTTGAATAGGTTTTTGGTTTTCATACTAGTACTATTCGACATGTACTAACGTCCCTTTTGCCGGGGGCTCTGCATCTTTAATGGATGCAGGTGGTTCCACAGTTGAAGACATTGACCAGTGATAGCGGTCACTCTTCTCTCAGCTGATTTGGTGAGCCCCACTTCTTTCCGGGTTGTGCATCTTTTGTTACGTGTGTATTCTGTTTTGAGGTATAGCCCGAGCCTTGTTTCCGGCACTATCATTGTACTCTTTTATATCTATTAGAGGCTCCACAGACATAGTGTGGGTTGTGTATTAGTGTGAGAAAGTTAAACTAAAGATGTCGTAATTGTATCTCATGCTTCCACTGTAAAACTATGATTGTGAAATGTATTGTTTTGGAGACTTATAAATGAAGTATCTTATGATAATGGAACTAGTGTTGTCCATGAACCCTCATGGTATTAATTAATGAAGTTTATATTCTCTTTATTTATGGGTGAGTTGGGTAGAAAGAAATCCTGCAGGTTTGCTCGGCCGGGTTATCTCGGTTGAGCACCGGTTGCGCTCCCCGAGGTCGGGGCGTGACATTCTCTTTTGGTATATATATATTTTTTATTGTCTGATTTATCGCTGTTCAAGGTTTGTTTTGCTAGCTTCCGCATGAAAGCCAATTATTTCGATCCTAACAAATATGTTAGGTTCGAATATTTTACATATGAGATTCTAGCATAATCTGAAATTTTATAACGTGCCAGAGTTCCAACATAATATGCTGGAAGTTTATACGCAGGAGCTCCATAATCCAACATGTTATGCTGAAATTTTTTGTGTTTCAGCTAAGATATTTTTGTTCAAATTTTATTTTTGCATAGAATAATAATTATTTTTTAATAACTTTGCAAACAGTAATTATTTTTCAATTATATTATTAGAAAAATGAGCTAACCCATGCGATATAGCAAAAAAGAAAATGGTGGTATATCTTAATGTCTTCCATAATTTCTTATTTCTGAATTGTCAAATCATTTCAAGGTCCATTCAACATCACTGAATCATTGCAGTGATCTATTCACACAGATCTTGTATCTTACATATATAAACTTTGTGGTGAAAATACATGAACAACTGACAGAGTAGAAACTGTATTCCGGAAAGCCATCATAGTCCTACATTGTTCTTATCCTAAGGAGCAGTTATATAATTTGAGGAGTCCAAACTCCAAAATCTGCTTTTTGGATTTAAAGCACAAAAATAGGTGAAAAAACCTACTTATAATTAATTTATATATAACGCATGAGTTGAATGCATTATATCTTAACGGCATGTTTATCTGTTAAAGTATAGTGCATGTAATTCATGCGTTATATTTAAATTTTACTGATCCACCAATAATTAATTTAAACTTTGCTGACCCAACAATAATTGAGGCTATAGTGCATACATAATATGCACTACATATATAGCGTGTATTATGCATGTATTATACCCTCAATTATTGTACCCCGGAATTGAATTTTTGCTTATTTAAGGAGTTTCATTATTTCGTTAAAAATCCATTCAGGATCCTCTAGGTCTTCCGAAATATTTGTTTGCTTAACTTATTTTCTATTTTTTCATAATGTCCGAAGAGCGAAAAACTAGGGTTGTATTATACTGGAAGGGGGGGGGGGGGAGGTTGTCGTGGAGAATAACTCAGTACGCTATAGTTGTTCTCCACAGTGTATTGTTAAGTTGCCACTTACAATGGAGTACGATAGATTGATTTCGTTGTTATGTAAAAAAATGAGTGTGGGGAAACATTCATTTAATATTAAAGTAACCGAAAGATATCCGTATTTTGTTACTCTGCAAGGGGTTGCTTGTTCTACTGAGTTTAACATCGAAAACGATGAAACTCTGACAGATTTTTTGAGGATTCCGGATGAATACCGGGTACTTCTTGTGATAATAATGATAGAAATGTACGTCAAGTACGAAGACGTTCGCAATATTGAGGTTCCGCAAAATAGGGATAACCCTCAATCATCGGGTGATTTTTTTGGAGCAGTTTCATCCGAACAGGTTCCGTTTGAAAGAGTTTGGTCAGATCTAAACTTATCTTCACGGGCGAATGAGGAGCTAAAACATAATTTCTCCCCAAGTTTACATAATTCACAAACTGAGTGGTAAATTTTAATTTTTCTTTGTATTACTATATTTTTTTTTATGTATTATATTTGTATTAACACTTATATATTCCAAAAGGGGTACCAGTCAGATATGAATTTTACAAGTTATGAACCAAACGGACAGTTGGAATATGCCCAGTTTTGGTGTGTTGGATCATGGTGGTCCATCCGTGAGTCATCAACAACAGGATAACGTGCATAATGGGATATCAACAGATTATGATTTGTAAGTTAAGTGATAAAGTTTATATATAATGTTTGGATGAATTTGAGAAACTCATTATTTTATCGGTTGTACAGTGAAAACGAGCAACTTGAAGGTCCTGTCCTTACTCAATTGCTCGAAGATGATATATTTAATCAGGATCTGACAAATGCACAAAGTCAGGAAGATGATAGTGATTATGATAACATTGCTGATGAGTCTAGAGATGACACACCCTTCCTTGATGAAGGTGATGATGATGGAGATGAGAATGATGAACCTGATTTGCTAAGGGAGCATGATGCCACTAATAAGCATGCTCCGTATATGCAGACTCCACCTCTCGTTAGACCTAGAGTGTACGAGTCACATGTGCCCTTTCATTCAAGGGGGATTCCGTACCTTGATCAGCTGCCTAGTATGCCGGATGCGGATTCCCTCACAAGGGATCTTGACGACATTCAGACAACAATGTGAGATGAATCTAGACAAATGGTGCTGTCAAAGAATATGCTTTTTGCTGATAAAGCGTGCCTAAACAAGGCGGTGTGAATGTACAACATAAAAGAGTGTTGTGAGATCGTGGTTCATGAGTCATCTCCGGAAGTATACAAGGTTATTTATCATAGATGGTTTCGAGGTTGTACATGGATGCGTACGAGAAAGTTGAAAACAAATATGTGGATTGTGGAGAAATACATTGGCACCCACACTTGCGATATGAACACATTTAGTGGGAATCATTTTAACTTGAATGTTGACTTGATTTCTCTTGTCTTGATTCCACACATTGAATCGTCCATAAGGTACAAGATTAAAGAGTGTATATCATCTGTCCACCAAGTATATGGATGTACCATTATCAAAAGAAAGGCATTTCTCGGGCATAAACGTGCGTTTGAGATTGTTTATGGTAACTGAGATAAGTCCTTTGTCACTCTACGTAGGTACATGGCTGCATTGCAACACTTTAACACCAAGACTGTTGTTGAATGGAAGATTAAGCGGAGTTCGGGAATACAAGAATTCATATTCAAATGTGTTCTAGGCATTTAAACCAACCATTGATGGTTTTGAGTATTGTCGGCCGGTAATATCCATAGACGACACTCATGTCTATGGAAAGTATGATATTAAGTTGTTGATTGCCGTTGCAGTAGATGCTAATGGAAGCATATGTTCACTCGCATTTTCTATTTGTGCCAATGAAAGACAAGAAACTTGGGCATTGTTTTTTAACCACTTGAAGGAGCACTTTATCAGACATCGTACAGGTATTTGTCTAATATCCGGCATGGTGGTATTTAATTTATGTACAGAATTTTTGTGCATGGCAAAAACCATATGCCTATTACCGTTACTGTGTTAGGCACTTGAAGGCCAACTTCTAGAGGGCTCATCCGAACAAGAACTTACATGATTTAATGTAGATGGCTGCAACAGATCACCAAGAGTGTAAATTCAGGAGGCGAATGAAATTGATTAGGCAGGAAGATCCAGAAGCCTATCGTCGGTTGATGCGACATGAGCTTGACAAATGGACATTGCATAAGGATGGTGGTAGAAGATAGAAAGTTTTGACTACTAACGTGTTAGAGTCTTTCAACAGGTTGTTGAAGTCTGCACATGGATTGCCTGTCACTGCAATGGTGCGGATGTCATTCAAGCAGATGGTGGAGAGGTTTGTTGAAAGATCCAGGGGTGCATCGTCATTGATGGAAATGGGTGTTGAATTTATGCCATAGTCAATGAAATGATTTGAGAAATATAGGAAGCGAGCACAGTGGCATACATTTTTGCAGTATTGCAGCGAGCGATATACTTTTTTTAAGTTCGCACTGGCCTGCATGAAAATCGCGGTAATAATACCTACATCATCAATGAATCTAGAAGATTATGTTCGTGCGGGAAATGGTCGATCTATCACTTGCCATGCTCGCATGCCATGAAGTGCTTTCAACATACAGGTTTTGCAGCGATGAGGTACGTTGATAAAGAATATAGTGTTGCTGCATACGTAAACACCTATAGTGGTCACCTTCAACCAGTGGGTGCTGTGCATATTGGCCGTCGGAACCATTTAAAATGGTGTGTAACAAGAATCATGTGCGTCAACGGCAAGTGCAAAAAAGAACGCGGATACAGAACCAAATGGATGTTGGTGATACCGTTTATGCGCGTAAATATGACATATGTTCCCAAACAAGACACGATCGCCGTAAATGTCCTTCAGCTGGAATGGGAAGCGGTGGTAATTCAGCTCCAGGTAGTAGTTCATCTAGTGTGCCCAATTATCAAGGATAAACTTAGTGTTTTGTTGCTGTATTTTTGTTATACTAAATGTCTGTAAAGCTTCAGTTTGCAATATTTCTGAAATAAAATTATATTTTCAATACGGTTAAATCTAAATGACATTTTGGCATTGAAGATTCAATACAACAATTTAAAATATTCCCCAAGAAATAAATAATAATTTTCATTCGCCATTATCGTTACTGTCTGGCACTATTTCATTGTCACTGTCTTCATCTTCTTCGTATAGTCTCTAAGAGCATGCGGGTAAGCTACAGGTATACCATCAACGAGCAGCCCGAAAAGAACCTCCACGTCCTCTAGCGTGATGGGTAGCCTCGCCAATGGGTAGATGAAACGTGTACGTCTTCGGTCGCCACCGCTCTATCATAACCGTGATTAGCGCCCAGTCGAACTTCAACCGACCGATCTTTATGATCTTGTAAAAACCCGTCCGCTGAAGGTGTCTAACTATACGGGAATGCAATTGATGGTCCCTAATGAACTCCCACAGATTGTCTATACGTCTGGAGTTGAAGGTTTGGGATAGACACTAGCCATCCCAGATGTGTGAAGACCTATGGTTGCCCTAGAGCAATAGTAGTTCTCGAGATGCAGGTCCCGGATGCACATGGGGAAGCTCCATGACGTTGTTTGTAAATTGAATAATATTAATTAAAATATTTTTCGGTTTAATCATTTAACATCTTTAAACATATTGCAATATTTTTTATATTAATATTTAATTGATAAATTTTCTATATTATTACTTAGGCTGTTACATTTTCTATATTATTATTTTATATGTTAGTTTCTTACATTTTTGACTAAAATTCGGCAGAGTTTTTTTGAACTATCATCTTTTTTCAAACTATTTTTGGGTATGATAGAATTAAATAATTAATTTTCATAACTATACGTGATATAATTAATAAGTATTCATAGAAACTACTTAGGTTGCCAAATTTTCTATATTGTTATTCTATATGTTATTTTCTTATTTTTTTGACTAAAATTCGAGAGGATTTTTGTTTGAACTATCGTCTTTTTTCAGAAATTTTAGGGTTAACAAAGAATTAAATATTTAATTTCAATAACTAAAAAGATGTTGTAGTAATTATTCATATAAAAAATACTTAGGTTGATAAGTTTTCTATATTAATATTTCATAGGTTAGTTTTCTACATTTTTTACTAAAATTCTACAGGGCTTTCTTTGAACTATCATATTTTTTAAGTATTTTTGGGTTATAACATAATTAAGTATTAAATTTTCATAAGTAATCAAGATATATTCAATAATTATTCATATAAAAAATACTACAAACTTAATAGTAAATAATATTAAATTTATTTCATTCGTAACGATTTGTTTGTTAATTGTCATATTTTGCCCAAATTTCCCGGCAGCATTTCTTTTGTAACATTAAATCCATAGTTGAGTACTCTAACCGAGTTTGTTAAGGAGAGCACGTAGTTTTTATTCTAGACTACGAAATCTTAAAGAGCACTAAAGTCACACTACTTTGAATGGCCATAAACAAAATCAACTACCATACATTAAAATTTATTATCAGTTTTACTACGCTAAAGGACACTACATAATAATTAAAGGCACAACATAATATTAAAGGACACTAAACAACAATAAAGTCACATATTAATATACGTACAACACTAAAATCACATATAATAATACTTATTCAATAAAATAACAATATATATATATTAAATAATTTTTTGGCACATAAATAAATAATCCGGATAAAAGATGAAAAAAAATTAATTATATCACAAAACGATCACAAAAAACATATAACACAGTAAAAATCAACTAATAAGCACTTTATATACATGAGTTTTACCAAAAAGTAAGTCGGAATACCTCGATTTAAAGTTTTTTGAATTGTAAAAAATTGATGATTTGGGAGCCGAAATGAGCAATAAACAAGATCCACTACACGACAACGCCTTGGATCCAGTGTTAGCTTGTTAAAATACGGAAAGGACACGAATTTTGGGAGAGGGGTGGGCTCCAATGGAGATTTTTGGTTAAAA
>MCJB01028913.1:25219-88171 GCA_002018475.1 Nicotiana obtusifolia | reverse complement strand
GGGGGAGGGAGGGGGAGGGGACCGTTTTTGGTTCTATCTGGTCGAGGAAGAAGACTGGACCGATATTTTATATAGGTATAGCGCATATATAGGATAGCGTCGTGCCTACCTATCTTTTTAACTTCTAGTATAGCGCATGCGATATATTTATATTTTGACCATCATTTTAAAATTCAAATATAGCGCATGTGTTCCATGCGCTATACCTTAAAGGACAAACATGCCGTTAAGTTATAGCGCATTCAACTCATGCGTTATAAATAAATTGGTTATCAGTTGATTCTTTTACTTATTTTTATGCTTTGAGTCCAAAAAAATAATATTTTGGTTCCTGTACGTACTTCTTTTGACAAAAAAATAAATATTTACGAGTATATTTGTATTACGGTATATTTTAAACTAAAAAAAGTTATAAAAACGCAATATTTATTCTGAATAATTTAAAAAATAAATGCCTGCATATTATCTTGAAAATTAAAAAGGTCGAGCACCACTCTTTTTGGATGGAACTAGAGTTAAATCGCGGCAAGGGAAGGGGAAGAGAACCAAGAGACAGAGACTTGGGAACTCAAAAACCAACCTTTTCCTAGCTTGTTTCTGTATATTACTTTTCTTTCTTTTTCGCTTTTCTATCTCTCATTCTCAATTATCACACCCACAAAACACAGACAATAGTAAAAAGTTGAAAGCTACAAGCACACATCTTGTCCCTTTCTTAGCCACTCGTACTTATGGGTCTTTGTTTCAACTTTGACTTACTTGTTTAATTATTTTAAGCATTTCTTTAAACACTTATAGTAAGGCTATGCCTATTGGCTATTACCCTAAAAAGGTGGAGAGACGATGCAATATTGCTTTTTGTTAATCTCTTTACTAGCTCCCGAACTTGAACAATTCCTTCTTGACCTACTCCGATCCTTTAATAATTCATTCTTCTAAAGATAAAAAAATAAATAAATGTTTATCCATTATCAGGAAGGGCAAAGGATATACACCTTACCAATAATTTCCCTACCCTATACTATAGTAGTAAGTCCCCTTTTTAAAGCCCTAGAAATCAAACCCCAGTTGCCCACTCCCCAGACTTTGCTTTCTTTCTCAGTAATAACAAGTCACAAGACACTATTTTTACATATATTATACTACTATCTTTTTGCCAGTTGCCATCTATGATGGAGTCTTCTTTGTCAGTGAATGAATGGCTGTAAAGACCAAGTCAGTCTTCTACTTTTTACACTTCTGCAACTTTATCTCTCCTTCACTGCTATGCTCAAATCAGCCCCTCTCTCTCTCTCTCTGGGCGCTTTAAAAATAATGGATCTTTTTTATTGATTCTTGCTCCAAAGTTGATGTCTTTATCTTGGTTTCATTTTTAATTGCTCCTATATACATATCCCTCCCCCAAAACAAACAAAGTCGTTTTCTTTTTCTTTCTTGGAGTTTTACAGTTTTTTCATATCTTGATACGGCTATATTTTCTGCTTCCTACTTCTTTCTAGCAGCAATCAAACTAGACTTTCAGACCAAAAGAAAAGGAAACTGTCACCTTTTTGATTAAACTTTTTGACTGTGTGAAGAACTTTGTCTTGCAAGAATCACTGCTGTGGTTCTCCTCTTCAGTATCGGACTTTGCATATTTTGAAACTTAGAGTTATCTTTTCCCCCTTAAAAATCGTTCCTTTAGATTGGCATTTTATAACCTTCCTCTTCTTCTAACTTAATTAAGTCGGGGTCCTATAATATAATTTGAAACTTTCAGTAGTTGGAACATGACTTTAAGTGGAAACATTTTAAATAAATCATTTTGCTATCGTTCTCTTTTAGCCTAGTGAATTATTGGATTTTGCATTTCAATTTATTTCTGGAGGACTTGGCAGTTTTCTTTTCCGTTTCTAGATTTTGGTTGGTCCAGTTCAGTCTAGCACATAAGCTACATTAAATTCAATCATTAGACTCCAGCCGACAGTGGTTAAATTATGATTTGTAAAAAGTAAAAGTTGAGAACTACATTATTGGTTAAGGGGGTGCTTAATTTACAGCTGAAATAGCTTCTCAAGATTCTCATAATCCCTATTTTGACACGTATTGTTGTTACCTACAAGTTCCTTTTGGCTGCGGATTCTTCTTTTGTTTTATCAGTACCAAGAAAAGGTTTAGCTTTCTCAACTTCCTGGAGCTGCTTGACTAGATATTACTCCTTTTTATTGTGACGTAATTAGTTTGCTGTATATCTATTATCAATGAAACCTGAAAATAAATCTCTTTTATAATATGGCAGTGGAGATGAATTTGTATTTCCACACGGTTGTTGGGTCATTTTAAATGGTTCCTCAATATTCTTTGAAGTAGGTGGATGAGCATGAAAAGGAGGTTTTGATTCTTGGCGTTAGGGACAAAGCTTACATTGGATAAAGACACTTGTAACTTTGCAATTAGAGTGTGGTTAGTGGAAGGCAATTTTGATTAGCAATTTGAAGTCTTTTTATTGTGTTATCGATGGAATCCTCATCCTCATCTAAGAGGGCAAAAGCACCTGGCAATATTGCTCAAGTAGCTCATTGCTTGGTTGATGGATGTAATGCAGACCTCAGCCAATGCAGAGAGTATCACCGCCGCCATAAAGTTTGTGAGGTCCATTCAAAGACTGCCAGAGTCACGATTGGGGGTCGAGACCAACGCTTCTGTCAGCAATGCAGCAGGTATTGCCTTTATTTAAACAAGTCACAAGTTTAATGCATTCAAACAAGTGATGCTTTTGATCACGAAAAGGAATCAGTATTCCTCACTAAGTTATCACAAGCTAGCTAGTAAACAATTTTATGTCATAGAGTTTGTGACAAGGTTCGTTCACTTAAAATGCATGAGTTCCTCATAAAGGCTGGAAACTGAGCATATTAATATGTTCAATCCCTGGACGACACATAAATTAGAAGAATCAAGTCTGTATATTTGTGTCTTGATAGAATGATAATGTTCTTTTTTCCACAGTTAGAATTGTGTTCTGACCTTGTTCTTGACTCTTAGTACGCCACATAGTTGGGAAGATGGTAACTCAAGAGTAGAAGGTATTCGAGATAGTGAGGTAAACTTTTAGTGCTAGGATTAACCCTGTTAAAAGAGACTCATGATCTTAGAATCCACTTGCCTCCAATTCTTTCTGCCAACTTAAAGATCAGCTTAACAAGTTCTGGCATGCAAGGGGATTACCGGTGTTTGACAAGTCAGAGATTTTTACCCTTTATGATGTGTGATTAATTAGAAGAAATGATCTGCTTTGTCAGCAATATAGAATAGAAGTTGCTATTGAGTGTTGATTCTCTGCTTGATTATTTTTCAGATAGTAACTTAGAAAGTTGAATCTCTGACTATAAGGTTCTGTATACATTTGTCCCATCCCTGATAAAATATATAATTGGAATTGATTTATGTTGCAGCGTTTATCTCGATCTGATGGTTCCTTTTGTAGGTTTCATTCCTTGGTAGAATTTGATGATGATAAGAGAAGCTGTCGGAAACGTCTGGATGGACATAACAGGCGTCGAAGGAAACCTCAGCCTGATTCTACGGCCAAAACTTCTGGATTACTTTTTACTGGCCAGCAAGGTTAGGGTCATTCCTTCATAATCAGAATGCTTTTCTAAATAAAAGGAAACATGAGTGCCTTTTCCCACCTTATTCTTAGAAATTGGCTACCATTGTTTTTATATACCCTTTAGTTTTTTATGTTGATGCAAAGAAACCTCAACTGATTTATTTGTAGGGACGAAACTTTTGTCATTTAGCAGTCAACAAATTTATCCAAGTGCAGTTGTGAGCTCTGCATGGGCTGGCGCAGTCAAAACGGACAGCGACATGGTATTATACAACAATATAAATTGCATGGACAATCAAAACTCGTTCCCTGATTCTTCTGCTCGTAGTAGCTACAAAGGAGGAAATCAATTCCAGTTCATGCAAGGCAGTGAGCGTAGTCTCCCTGAAGCTTCAATCTGCCAGCCACTTGTTGATCATCCCAATTCTACAGCAGCAGCAGTTCCTAGCAGCGGACAAAAGATCTTCTCCAGTGGATTGAACGAAATTATGGACTCTGATCGTGCTCTCTCTCTTCTGTCATCAGCACCCGCTGTAACTAGGGAGATTGGTTTTAGTCACATGGTGCAGCAGCCTGCCTCTATCCCCCGGCCCCGGTCACAATCTGTCGTACATAGCCTGCACTATGGTGGTCTAAGCCAGTACCCTTTTGCTCAAGATTTCAATAGCCAACCTCAAGATTCTGCTGCAGATTCACATGTTAGCAACAGCAGCTCTCTGCATTTCCATGATATGTTACAAAATGCACCAGATGGATCATCTACAAGTGGTGGCTGTCAGCAAACACTAGCCTTTATGTGGGACTAAATTAAATCAAATTTTGGTCTCTGTTAACATCAAGAAAATTCCTTCCAAGCACATGTTATTCCGATTAAGAATGTTTAGCTTCTAATTAGCGGCATAATTTCTCCTCTAAAATGTCGTAAGATCCTATCATGAAGTTATTTGTGACAGAGGTTGACTTTGTGTGAAATATTTCCTTGACCATTCTATATTTCCTTGACCATTCTATATTCCCTTCATTATGTTTCTCTCTTCTGGTGTACTTTTATTCTCTCTATTGAGATGCCGAATTTTGCATCCTGTTCCATAAACTTTCTGAATATTTCGAAGCACCACCTCAAAGGAAGTCAGCGTGTGGCTTGCTAAGTGGCAAGTGCCAACCTAGCCAATACTATCTCTAAAAACAAAGAAGATAAAGAAAATGATAAAGCTTTGACTTTTAACTAGAAGACTCCAGGACCACTTTTATTTGTTTAGGATTCTCTAACTTCCTACTAGTATTTTTAGTTTTACCGACATTTCTTGTTCTTTTTTCTGAAACTTCACGGGTACTCTTGCAATTATACCTGTTTACGCATAAAATTGGGGATAGAGTATCTCTAATTTCTCATTGTGAAATAAGTAACGACGTTATTTGTTGCTGGCTCGGGTGAGCCCGAGATATCCACAAATCGGAACCAAGAACGGATGAATGATATATAACGGGTCTCGAGCGTGGCCGAACCCGGAGGGAATCAAGCTCGAGTGAGATGAAGTAACGAGGGTAAAGGAAAGGCAGTTGAAGGAGACAAACAAGGAGCCGAAATATTCGCCATCAGCTGGATATTGCAGGGCAGATCATGCTCGGTATTGGCTGCGGACCTTATTTTCGTGGGAAAGAAGGAAGGAAAAGATTTTTACTTCATTTAGGCTTATACTAGGGTTAAATCTCCTCTACCATATAAAGAGGAGGACCCTTCATTTTTCGGACGGGCTTTTTTTACGCATAACAAGGCAATAAAATTTACTTTAGCTCTCAGCAATCGTTTTAAGCGTTATTCAGTTATTTACTTGTTTATTCGGACCCGAGCTCTATCTCGGGGGCTCAATCAAGACCGATCGTTTGGTTTGATCATTTCCATCTTATTTCAATTTAGCTATTTATTGTTCTTTGATCATTTGTCTTAAATTAAACCACATATTTTTTAAACCGCGTACAAATTTAATTGTTATCCATTTTAAGGGTAAACAGTTTGGTGCCCACTATGGGGCTAAGGATAATAGTAGTGATTTAATATGAGTCTTTATAACACATATTATTTTACACTTGTTCTTTGAAGTTTGATTTCAGGACTATTCAATACTCTCAATCTACTCGCTTAAGTGTTGACGCCAAATCAGGCCATCATGGTGAAAATAACAACAGGGTGCCGAGCAACAATGTACCCCTGTCGACCCTAATGGCGTACCAGTCGCTGATCCGGTCGATGCTAACTCACAAGTTGCTGTCAACACTTATCGACTGATCCCAATAACATCATTCACAGGGCACCTCGGTCATCAGTTCATGAAGCACCTGAAGGGGGAGGTGATGGAGTTAGCTTACGTTTGATTTTTGAGATGTTGTAAGCCCAACAAGTTGCCATAGCACAACTGCAGAATCAAAATCACACACATAACGCGGTTGAACCCGAACAGGTTGAAAAAGATACCTAGAAAGAAGAACGAATTGTCACTGAGCCCAACGGATCCGGATCCGGGGAAACTTCTAAGGTGATGAAAAAGCTCGAGGCACTGGCAAAACAGGTAGAATCCGGCAAAAGAAGATAGAGGCAAACAATAAGAAAGTGAAAATCTACAACTTGAAGGTCGATTAGATCTTGGGGGCACCTCCGATAGTAAAGGGACCGGAGTCCAAAAAGTTCATTCAGAAGGCTTCCCCCCCAGCGCGGCACCAAAGCCAATTCCGAAAAGGGTCCGAATGCCCAATATTCCCAAATACAATGGGACCACAAATCCAAACGAGCATGTGACCTCTTACACATGCGCTACAACAACCTCGAGGATGATGAGATCGAGTCGGTGTTGCTGAAGAAATTCGGGGAAACCCTATCCGAGGGAGCGATGGCATGGTATCATAATTTACCTTAAAACTCTATTGATTCATTTGCTATGCTTGCAGTTGCCTTTGTTAAAGCTCACGCCTGAGCCATTAAAGTTGAGACGAGGAAATTAGACCTATTCAAAGTCAAATAGAGGGACAACGAAATGCTCCGGGAATTCGTGTCAAGTTTTCAAATGGAACGAATTGACTTATCACCGGTTGCGGACGATTGGGCCGTTTAGGCATTTACTCAGGGGCTCAACCCCCAAAGTTCGGTTGGGTCTCGACAATTGAAGAAAAGTTTCGTAGAATATCCAGCGGTTATCTGGGCCAATGTCCACAAAAGGTATCAATCAGATAAGAGTCGAGGAAGACCAATTGGGGGCTCCCTCGAGGTCGGTTTATCCCGGTGAAGTGAACGACAAGAATAAAAGAGTAGTAGATCGGGAGTCGAGGCCACCCCAAGATCGATACCGGCCTTACAACTCAAATAAAAGGGGAAATGGACGTAGTCACAATTCGACTAGGAACGACAGAAGAAATGATCATGGTCCAAGCAATCGAGGGTTGGTGAATAGAAACGACAGACCATCCGGAGTCAGAGATGTCCCGAGGCTGTCGGAGTATAACTTCAATGTAAATGCAGTAAGCATAGTGTCAGCCATCGGTTGCATCAAAGAGACCAAATGACCGATGCCGCTTTAGTCCAATTCGGCACAAAGAGTTCAATATTTAATATACAAGTATTGCTGTACTCACGGGCATAGAACCGAGGATTGTCGACGGTTAAGAGAAGAAGTGGCTCATTTTTCAATAATGGGCATCTTGGGGAATTTCTAAGCGAGCGGGCCAAAAACCATTTCAGGAATAGGGACACCAACAAGCAGGTTGAGTAGGAAGAGCCCAACATGTGATTAATATGATTATCGGAGGAGTAGATGTTCCCCAAGGGCCCATGATGAAACGCACCAAAGTCTCCATCACAAGAGAAAAACGAACTCGAGATTATGTTTCGGAAAGATCCATCTCATTTAGTGACGAGGATGCTAAGGGCATCATTCAACTTCACAATGATGCACTGGTAATATCTGTACTTATTAATAAATCTTGAGTTAAGCATGTGTTAACTGACCCGGGTAGCTCAGCCAAACATCATCCGATAGAGAGTCGTGGAGCAACTAGGGCTATTGGACCAGATCGTGCCAGCAGTCCAGGTGCTGAACGGATTCAATATGGCGTGCGAGACAACAAAAGGAGAAATCACCCTACCGGTCAAACACGGCTGGAACCACTCGACAAGCAAAGTTCTATGTAATCGAGGGGGACATGAGGTACTCGGCCTTGTTCGAAAGACCGTGGGTTCATAGTATGAGGGCAGTACCATCGACCTTGCACCAAGTGTTGAAATTTCCAACACCAGTTGGAATCAAAACGGTTCACGAGAAACAACTGGCCGCAAAGGAGATGTTCGCTGTCGAAGAAGTGATCCTAGTACTTGCGATCACGACATCAAAGGATAAGGGACCAATTGAAGAGAAAGACACCAAATAGCAATCACAGGTCTCAACCCCGATCGAGCCGGAATAACAGGAGGAGCATCTAATAGATGACGAAGACGACTTCGGGCTCCTAAGATCCTTCGTGGCACCTGATGACACCGACACAACCAAGTCAACAATCGAGGAACTGGAACAAGTTATACCGTTCGTGCATCTGCAGGATAGAAAGGTACACCTGGGCACGGGGCTAACCCTGAGCTCAGGAAAAAACTCATTGATTTTCTTAAAGCTAATGCAGATTGTTTTTCTTGGTCCCACTTAGATATGACATGAATTCCACCGGAGATAACAACTCACGAATTGACTTTGGATCCGAGCTTCCATCCGGTTAAATAGACGAGGAGGCCACAATCCGACATCAAACACACATTCTTCAAGGACGAGATATCTAAATTCTTAAAAATAGGTTCCATTCGAAAAGTCAAATATCCGGATTGGTTAGCTAACGTAGCGGTTGTACCAAAAAAGAGAAATAAATTTAGAATGTGGTGTAGATTATAAGGATTAAAATGAAGCATGCCCAAAGGACTCATTTTCTTTGCCTGACATCGATCGAATGATCGATGCAATGACAAGGCACGATATGCTAAGCTTTCTCGATGCCTATTCCGGATATAACCAAATACAAATGAACCCGGAGGACCAAGAGAAAACTTCTTTTATAACTAGGTTCGGTACTTATTGTTATAATGTAATGCCCTTTGGGTTAAAAATGCCGGTTCCACGTACCAATGCCTAGTTAACTGAATGTTCAAGGGACAAAATAGGGAAATCAATGGAGATTTATATTGATGACATGTTAGTTAATTCCCTGCACCTTTGACAAACTAAGGAAATATAATATGAAGTTGAACCTAGAGAAGTGTGCCTTCGGAGTCGGCTCGGGCAAGTTCCTCGATTTCATAGTATCTAACCGGGGAATAGAGATCAACCTGGATAAGATAAAGGCCATAGAATATATCACCATGGTTAACAACGTCAAGGCAGTGGAAAGATTGATCCGACGAATAGCCATATAGGGTCGATTCATTTCCAGGCCGTCGGATAAAAGCCACCGATTTTTCTTGTTACTAAAGAAAAAGAGCGACTTCGCCTGGACTCCGAAGTGCCAAAAAGCTTTGGAGGAACTCAAACAATACTTGTCAAACCCTCATTTACTACACACCCTGAAGGCAAACGAGCGGCTATACCTTTACTTGGAAGTGTCCGAGATAGCAGTGAGTAGTGTCCTGGTTCGGGAAGAAGAAGGTACACAATTTCCTATCTTTTATGTTAGTAGAACTCTAGGTGAGGCCGAGACAAGGTATCCATACTTAGAAAAATTGGCGCTTGCTTTGCTAAGTGCATATAGGAAACTAAAAACATATTTTCAATTCATCCTATATATGTTGTGACCTCGTACCCATTAAGGAATGTTATGCTTAAACCCAAACTTTCAGGCCGGATAGCAAAGTGGGCCGTAGAGATTAGCGGGTACGATATTAAATACAAACCCCATACAGTTATAAAGTCCCAGATATTGGCAGACTTCATGGCCGATTTCACACCGGCCATGATTCCCCGATAAAGAATTACTACTCGCCTCGGGGACTAGCTTGGGGATCTGGACCCTATTCATGGATGGTGCCTCAAACGCGAAAGGGTCCGGGTTGAGCGTCGTACTAAAACCCTTGACCGGTGACATAATAGGGCAATCAATTAGAACTGTGAAATTGACGAACAATGAAGCCGAGTATGGGGCTATGATTGTAGGTCAAGAATTGGCTAAAAGCTTGGGAGCTAAGGTTATCAAACCCAAGTGTGATTCCCTCCTCGTTGTTAACCAGGTCAATGGAACATTCGAGGTCAAAGAAGACCGGATGCAGAGGTACTTAGATAAACTGCAGGTAGTGTTACATTGATTCAAAGAATGGACGCTACAACACGTGCCCCGATATCAGAACAATGAGGCCGATGCATGGGCTAATTTAGCATCGTCTGGACGGTGGTGCAATTGATGAGCTTGGTAATAGGGGCCGATCATGCCGAAGTAAACTCAACAAGCTTGCTTGGGATTGAGTGAATAAATACGTGGACTACCTTCATAAGGGGAAACTTCCATCGAATCCTAAGGAATCGATGGCCCTTCGAACTAAAGCTTCTAGGTTTTTCTTGGTTGATGGCCAATAGTGCGAAAGGTCATTTTTTGGACCATTAGCAAGATGTTTGGGGCTCGGGGAGGCCGATTACACGATGAGGGAAATCCACAGGGGGACTTGTGGAAACCATTTGGGAGTAGAATCGTTGGTCCGGAAGCTAATCAAGACCGAGTTTTACTGGAACAAAATGGAGAAAGATGCAAAAGACTTCGTTCAAAAGTGTACGAATGTTAGAGGCATGCCCCAATGATCCATCGACCGAGGGAGCTGCTCCATCCGGTCCTTTCCCCTTGGCCGTTCATGAAGTGGGAGTGGATATAGTAGGTCCTTTACCATGGGCACCCGGTAAGGCTCAGTACATTTTATTTATGACTGATTACTTCTGCAAATGGGTTGAAGCACATGCGTTTGAGAAAGTTAGAGAATGAAGTTATCGACTTCATCTGGGATCACATAATCTTCCGGTTCGGGATATCGACCAAAATTACATGTGACAACTGAAGACAATCATTGGCAACAAGTGCAATAAGTTCTTCGAAGATCACAAAATCAAAAAGATTTTATCGAACCCTTATCACCAGGGTGCGAATGGTCAAATATAGTCAATAAACAAGATCATACTGCAAAACTTGAGGAAAAGATTGACCGATTCAAAATGAAGGTCGAAGGAAATTCTGCCTGAGGTCCTGTGGGCATATCGAACAACCTCGAGGTCAAGTACCGGTGAAATACCATTTTTTTAGTCTATAGGGCCGAGACATTGATTCCAGTAGAAGTAGGGGAACCGAGCTTGAGGTTCCAATATGTTACGGAATCTTCAAATGACGAGGCCATGGCCACAAATTTAGATTTAGCGGATGAACGGCGAGAAGCCGCCCTGGTCCGGTTAGTTGCTCAAAAGCAGCGGATGGGAAGATATTACAACCGAAGGGAAAACCTTCAACACTAGCAAGTCGGGGACATGGTCTTGAGAAAATTCACACTGCATACCAAGAACCCAAATGATGGGAAATTAGGCTCGAATTGGGAAGGAGCATACAAAGTCACCGGTATAACCTGAAAAGGCTCATACCAGCTTGAGTCCAAAAGTGGCAGGCAATTGCAAAACAACTGGAATATGGCACACTTAAAGTGGTACTACTACTAAGGTACGAATATTCAATTTTCTTTAAGGTTTATTATCCTTCAAAACTAACACGTGCAGGTACTTAATCGAAGTCAAGACCAGGAATCATAGAATTAGGTTTGAAAGTACATGTTGCACTCTTTTTCCCTTCTACCGATTTGTTTCCCGAAGTGGGTTTTACGACAAGATTTTTAATGAGGCAGCATGAAGCATGCTACTTTAGTTTTGAAGACTAGTCAAGGATCGAGGACTGGGAACTGCCCACATCGGATCAATAGTGCTCGGGCCCTCAAATTTCGGCCTCAAGTACTAGGGGACTATCACACCCCAAATCAAGATTTGAAGATCTGAATTCGAAAATTTCAGAGACAATTTTATTCGACATTCAAAGCCAAGGTTTGAATAATACGATTTGTTGTAAGAGTTAAATGATCAAATGAATCGCCCAAATAGTTTATTCTTGCCACGACAACTATTTACACTATATTCAAAGTAATAAAGTGAGACATTCACCTTCCATACTTCATCGATTTATACTTACACGAGCAATGTTATCGTTATATCACTTAGAATAAATACTGGGTTCAAAACCTTCTAAGTGTGCAGGCTATCAATAACCGGGGGCATGAAACTTCGAAGCAGTAAAAGTCCATGAGACTGTGTCCAATCATTTAAAGACCCCTAAGCCTACAGGTCACCCTAAATCGAGAACTGCCATCTAATAATAAGAACAGGCAAATCAGGTTATAAAATCCTGAGGGCACCAAGCCTACGAGGCAAGGCCTAAATACCAAATGCTATAGTAAATCTAAGGTCCGAAGCCATTGGAGCTTCGACCCCAACGTATAAACGGCTCAGAGACGTCTGAGTTCGTAAATATAAAAAGTAAGGTCCTTACACATTTTAAGTCTACAAAGACTATGTCCGGTTTGATTGAATCAATCTATTTTGAATTTTCTTCAAGGCAAATGTCACCTTTGGTAAAGAATAACTGTGTCCGGATGAATCATTCGAATCGAAATTAAGACTTCATTTCGTTTCTATCAGAACCTCCGAAGTCAAAGCAACTCGGAGCCGTTATTCAACCCCGATCTTATTTGGACTTTGGAAGTCAAACAATTTGAGCTTTGACAGAATTTATGCTAAGGCAACGATGATACATTAGTCATATTGAATTTGAGACATAAGTTATATATTCTAAGTCCTAAGTAAAAAGCAAATGCGAAAAAATTAAAGGACACAATGTATAGTCGAAGCGTAATTCCATATCTTTACCAAAAATTATTTACAGTGGCACAAGAAACGGCCCCAAAATACAAAATGTACAAGTACAGAGAAACAAAAATAACATAAACTAAGGCATTCCCTGCTTAATCTTCATCAGAGCCAGTTCGCTATCTGACCCCTCGGGTTGGTACTTCTCTTTGGCCTTGGCTTCGAACCTCTTGGCCTCTTCAATCTTGGCTGCTACATTGACCTCTCCAGCTTGGATCTCCTTGAGATCCTCCCGCCGAGATAGCCAGCGCACATACTCGATCTTCGTTATAATCCGGGCTTCGGCTATCTCGACGTCAGCCTTATATTGAGCCAACATATCCTGGGCGTCTGAATTCTTGCTTAAAGCCACTTCCAATTTGGACTTTAGAGCAATATACTCTTGAACAAGAGTATTGCGCTCTGCCATGGCCAAGGCAATTGTGCTTGGAGATCCTCGTTCAGTTGAGACCATTTTTCGGGCTTGTCTTTCATCACTCGGAGCTGTACCTTGGTCGACGCCAAGTCCTCTGTGGTGGCATCCTCCTCTGATGCAATGCGATCCATTTTGCCTCTCAGTTCATCGGCTATAGCCTTGACCCTGTTCATCTCAGTCTTGAGCTGGTCGATCAGAGTTATCTTTTCCTGGACCTGGTAAGTTGCGGCATTTACATTGACGTTTAGCCTCTCATTATCAATCTCGAGCACTCTTACCTTCTCAACTAGAAGGGCATAGTCCTATTTTGCTTTCGAGGACTCTTTCTGGGCCTTCTCCAGTTCATCCTGAAGGGTGGAGTGGTTGGCCATGTCCCTAAGGACTTTATCTTTCTGCTCACATAGAGCTTTGTACATCTCTATTTGTCAGACTTGTTTCTCGAGCTCGAATTTGAGATTACTCACCTCCATCCTGGATCGGTGGAAGCTCTCGTGGTGAAGCACCGAGGCCTGAGATAGATAGAAACAAGACCGTTAAAAACAATTAGAGAAGCAAGAACTCGTTAAAATAAAAAGGAAAGAAGACACACCCGATGCAGTGCCTGCTGAGCCTCATTGAAAAGGCTTGGCCCTCCTACCTTGTTAATATTCATTTGGTCCTCCTTGGTTACTAGGGAATGGAGATAGCTGGCCACTCAGACTGGCCCGGACAACATGCTAGTGTCCACCGGCACCGAGAACATGACTGTCTTATTTCACTCGGGGTCCGCACTCGGGGCGGAAAACTGCTTCTCAAGCTTTGAGCTCGGACTCGGCCCACTTGATTTCGGTTGCACAACCTTTTTTCGAAATCTCCAGATGGCCAAATCCAGAGTAGTCTTCCAATACACCAACATCCACACCCTCGAAAAATGATTTAATGGCATCATCCACAGCTGTGGACATTTCGGTCGGCTTCTCTTCAATGGCCCGACCCTCATTTAAAGTGGCCTCCGTCCGGGGTGGTGACTCGTGGATATAGATAACAATGTCGCCTTCAGAGATGACCCCTCTCGAGACCGGAGGGGTTTCTTCCGAAGCAGCAGCCACATATTCTTCTTAGGGCCCCTGAGTTAATGAGGATTCAGCTTCATGAGAACCCTCCTTCAGGGGCCACCAACTCTTAATCGGTGTCGTCCGAGCTTTTCAGCTCTTGGTTGGTGTTTTCCATATCTTCGTCATCCTCGAAAAAATCCTTGAGTTGACGAAGAGCTTCGGAGCCTGGGGTCTTGGCATCCAAAGTCTTTTTATTAATGCTCTTCCTGACCATGAGCACGATCTTTCTTCTTTTCTTGACCTTGACAGAAGCATCCGAGCAGTCGGGGGATCTCTTTTTCTTCTTCGTTTTCTCCCCTTTCTCTGTAGCAACTTCGGCAACGGGTTGTAGAGATGCAGAGGGTTTGGAAGACAAGGTCGATACCACGGTATCGACGATTTCCTGAAGCTTGGTGGTCTTTGGCAAGCATGTGAAATATGGAATGAAGGTTGTGTCAATGCCGAAATAAAGGGCGACAAGGAAATGATCTACCAGTAAAAAGCACTTACCATGGGAACGAGCCTCCCACTTGCCTTTGGAGAGCTTACACCACTCACACTTGGCGTAGGTGAGTTGCTTGCATATACCCTTGGTCCACTCTCTCTAATGCGGGACAGCATTGGGAACTCAGGGGCAGCTGCAAATCGGAAAAGATATGTCATGAGTGGGAAAAGTAAATACAAGAAAAAACCTTGACGACTTAAGAGGAAGTAAACTCACGATTCGAGTTCCACTTCTCAGGGAACGACATGAGTTTGGGAGGAATGAGTTCCTCGATCTTTATGCGAACGAACCTCCCTTGCCAACCTCGGTCCCTATCTTCATCTATGCAGGAGAAGGGAGCTTTCTTTTTCCGTAGGCCAAGTTTTATTAATCGACCTCGAAAGATCTGGGGGCTGTACACTCGAAAGCAAGTGATCAACCGTGAACTGTGACTCCTTCATATTATTCGCAAAGTGGCAGAGGAGAGTCACAATCCTCCAAAAGGATGGGGAATTTGCCCGAGCCAAATGTTATATCTCTTGAAAAACTCGAGGACTACCGTGTCAATAGGACCAAACGTGAACGGATATGTGTAAACACTTAAATACCCTTCCACATGTGTTATGATATCCTCGTCAGGACTGGGAACGACTATGTCCTTATCTTCCCATTTGTAGTCCTCTCGGACAGTCTTGAGTGTCTCCTTGGTAATGGAGCAAATATACCTCCATACCTCCTCACCTCGATCTCCTTGTACGGAGGCTTTATCGACTTTGAAGTCGTTATCTATGGAGAAGCCGCTAGGGATAAAATCTGTAAGAGGAGGTCCCGGGGCTACCACCGGAGGCACTGCCTCGATGCCAGTGGTCGAGGAAGAGGTCATGGTCATCGGTGCAGTGTTTTGAGATACTGATTTTGAGTTCTTCGCCATCTCTATCTGAGACTATGAAGATCTGGGGATTTGATATGAAGATTCGAAATTGAGCTATGAAGATATGAAGGTATGAAGAATAAGTTGTGAAGGTTTGAGGAGATGGGTACGAAGGATCGACAAAATGGATGAAGATATGAAAGGCTCGAAGGTAACTTAAGGAATTTGAAGTCAGAAAGTATAAAAGTGAAAGTGAGAAATCAGAGCTTTTATAGTGAAATAGTAATGATTGCGAGACGTTTCAAATTCGGTAACCGCCAAGGGTGTTCAACTGACGACTGACGCGCGTCCAAAGTCAGAGCGACGTGACTGATGGGATATTTCAGTTCGACAGCTTGTGCATGACTTACGAGGGAAAGAACCAGGGTCAATTGGTCACTTCTCATCGCTCCTATAATCTACTCTCCGAGAAGTGAAGGGACTATCTATATACGGATAAATCGAGGATAGGATTATCCCCAATTTCAGTTGTGAAACAAGGAACGACATTATTCATTTCTAGCTCAGGTGAGCCTGAAGATATCCACAAATCGAAACCAAGAACGGACGAATGATATAACGGGTCTCGAGCGCGGCTGAACCTAGAGGGAATCAAGCATGAGTGAGATGAAGAATCGAGGGTAAATGAAAGGCGGTTGAAAGAGACCAACGAGGAGCCGAAATATCCGCCATCGGTCGGATATTGCGGCGCGGATCACGCTCAGTATTGGCTGCGGATCTTATTTTCATGGGAAAGAAGGAAAAGTTTTTTACTTCATTTAGACTTATATTAGGGTTAAATATCTTTTACTATATAAAGATGAGGATCCCTTCACTTTCTGGACTGACTTTTTTCACGCATTAACAAGGCAATAAAATTTACTTTAGCTCTCAACAATTGTTTTAAGCGTTTTTCAGTTATTTACTTGTTTATTTAGGTTCGAGCTCTATCTCGGGGGCTCAATCAAGACCGATCATTGCCATTTAAGTTAAACGCAAGGCTTAATTACTGCATCACTTTGGTATGATCATTCCATGTTATTTCAATTCAGCCATTTACTGTTCTTTGATCATTTGTGTTAAATTAAATTACATATCCTTTAAACCGCGTACAAATTTGATTATTATCCATTTTAAGGATGAACAATACCCGTGCCTAAGTTTGCTCTCACACTAGATATTGACATCGCATGATAGTAATAGATGGTTACGTATAATTAGTTTATAAGTGGCATATAAAATTCTCATATTGTTAGCGTATAAAAATTAAATTCTTTTTCTTCCTTTTTGTGATTTGTACCTATTACCATGGTAAGTTGTGCAAACAAAATAATCAAAAAGAAAATACTGAATAAGCTAATGAAGGACATTTAGCCAATTGCAGAGCGAGTCTTGTTCTAAACTACTATAATTACTTCAAAATCGCAAATATAACATTTTAATTATTCCAATTTGGAACGGCTTGATATCTAGAAATAATAATATTCGAAGATCTCTTAATTTAATTGACAAAAATATTCCTGCTTTGAAGGAAATCAACATAAAACTGATCACTATCAATGTAAGTTGTGTATCCGGGGACCACAACACCACCCATAGAGATTCACTTCTATGTACGCAATAAATTATCTTAAACAAAAACATTTTTATATTTTATGTGATTTAAAATACATCTAATATATAAAAAATAAAACAAATAAATAAAAATCCCTAAAAAACCTACTAAAATTAAAGATAACTAAATTACTAAATTGAATATTTTAGGAGCGAATTTTAGGTAAAAAGTCGCATGCTCACAAAATTTGTTTTGAATGATTAAGTTTGAACGTAAAGAGAGAGGAAGCTGCAATTGGGGGTAGGCCGGGAAGATCGGTTAGGAGAGTGTATAGCGTAAAATATATTCATGTTAAATGCTTACACGATGAAGCAACACGTAGAGTCAAAGAAAGAAGGCAATCAGGTCCGAAGGTAACGATCTCGTTTGTTCTTGGAAGAAACGGTGTTCATTTAAGGAGGGCTTGATCCTGGGACCTTGATCCCTAGGCACAATTATAAATAGAGAGCTCAACAACATGGTAAGGCGACGAATTTTTTGACAAGATGATACTATACTTTTTTCAAAACTCAATATATTTTATCTTCTTGCTTATAAATATTGTTACTACTGCCTCGGGAAGCTCTGTTCCCGGAGCTAAGATTTCTGCTGTCTTATCACAATTTCAACGCTGTGTCTTATATTCTTGTTTAATTTATTTATTATTTTGGGATCAAATCGATTCACTTGTCTATAAACCACGTAAAAATTTAACTGTACTGTTTTACGGGTAAATAGTTTGGCGCCCACCATGAGACTTAGAAAGTTGTGTAATTGAGTTGATCCTTGCATCTATTACTAACCCATTTGATTCTTGGTTCACAGCAAAAATCATAGAAAATGGCAGATAACGATGTCAACATCGCACATGATGACGTCCAACTCCACTACTAAAAAGTAAATGGACACGGTTGCATGCAATATAATTTACCCAACTATGAGTCGGGGTCGAATCTCACAAAGAACAATATGTAGGCGATTAGGCGTGTGAGAGAATTATACTTGTTATCCTAAGCCAAAAACTTAGAAATGTTTTGAGAAAATATTTATAACTAATTGCGAAAATATAAACTAACCTAGAAAGCAAGTCAAATGATCAATGGCTACAAGCATGGATGCAAATGGAATTACACTCAAGTAACGATCCAATGTATTTCATGATTTTACAAATATGGGGGAGTTTATATTATTTAGCCTCGGGTAATAATTCTATATTAGCTTCTTCCAAAGACTAACATGACTTTCTAATTGAATTATCCCTAAAACAATTAAGAGATTAAGTACACCCAATTATGGCTACAAGTAGTTCAATCCTATCCCTAGGTAGAATCTATAAAGTGAGGGTTAAAGCCTCAAGTTCTTGTGGATTAATCTTTTCCCACCCCAAATTATCTTTCCCAAAATTAATTCGAAGTAAATGGGTGAGTCCTAGGGTTAGCTAATCCCTTTGGAAACATTAAAGAACAAGAATAATAAAAGAAACAATAACTCACTTCATTATAAATAAAAATCGTTCAATACATAAGCACAACAAGATATTTAATCCACACTTTAATATGAATATTTCCATTAACATGATTCAAGTATTGGAAAAAATACTATACACTTAGATATTCAATACAAAGCAAGGAAATGAAGAAATGAACATAAATGGGTAAGAAATTCTCAACCAAAAGCTTCAATCTTCAAGACCCAAGTGTGTGTGCAAGAACCCTAGCTTCAAAACTTGTGTTCTCTAGTCAAGAGACTAAAATTATGCCAAAGATGTTTTACAAATGAGCTAGGTCGTGTATTAAATAGCTTGGGAATCATAACGTAAAATTTCATTTCTGCCCAGAAAATAAGTTATGCGATCGAATACAGATACCCATGTCTGCTGTGAATAACTTCTGCAAAGCTACGTGATCGCATACAGAGAGACCCGCGTTCGTGTAGCATAGTTGACCAGCCGCTGACCAATCTTTCTTCTTCGCGTTCGCACAGCTTCAACCACGTTCGCATAGCTTCAATCTGCTGAACTTACGCGATCGCATAGATTTCTCCACGATCGCATAGAGATTTCACTAACATCAGTTAAGTTTTTCCTTTTTAACACATTTTGACTTATTTTCTTCCGTATCTTCTCTAAATCACTTGATATCTGAAATATGCCAATAAATCTCAATCAATGCCTTAAATTCTCAATAAAATCATAAAAGCCTAAGTATCAAGAAGAGATAAGTTGGTAAAATACCAATTTATCAAACCCCCAAACTTAAACTATTGCTTGTCCTCAAGTAATTCAGCAACTAAGAACATCCTTCAGTAAAATCAACAATTAAGCTCAATGGCATACCAAACATCATTTCAAGTCAAAAAGGTTCAAATTAAACACAATCTAGTGACTTCAATTAGTACCAACAATTAATTCAAAGTATATGAATTACCAACAACTTCTCACAAATTTCGTTTCAATTCAAGTGGTCAAATACCACATTAATCAAAGTAGCAACCAAGTCATGATACTAAAGCTTCAAAATTTTCCTCATTATCACAATAATTTTCTTTTGTTCATTCCTCATAATTGGAGATTGGATTAAGTTCACAACCCAAAAATTCACGTGACCTCACACTTAAGAGAGAATTCCAACTTATAAATTGCAATTTAAACACAAATGGGATATCAAATGGAAAGAATTAACTCTCTCTCTCTCACAAAGATGTTCAAATGCACATAAGTAGTGCCATAGACTTGCCTGTCATATATTCCTCGACTAATGTAGACACTTGGTTCAAAATCAAATAGGACTTAAAGGATTGTAGTGTAGGTTTTTGGTTAGGTAGGGCACAATTTGGATAAGAGTGACTCAAAATTTCCCTAAACACTACAATTTGCCACAATTAAAGCTAACTTCCTTCAAAACTTTCTCCGTCCTTTCTTCACTTTTCATTCCATACCTAATCTCCCTTTATTCACATATCCTTGTTTTTCCTTCCTTTCTCTTCTTTCTTAATCTTTTTATTTTATTTTATATATACCTTTCAAGAAAATCAAGGAAGGTTCCACTACTATTTTTTATTTATTTATTATACCTTTCACCTTTTAAGAAACTTCTACATTACATCTTTTCCAACTTTCACCCCCAAACTTAGGCTTTTAGCTTATGTTTACACTTTCAAAGTTCTTAGGGAGGTAGGATGCCAAAAGATAGATCAATAAAGAATGAAGGGTTAAAGCTTGTAACATGGTTGCCAAAGAAAAAGTTTAAAGGCTCAAAAGGGGTTGACTAGGACAAATATGCAACGGTAGGAAATTTAAGGCACAATAACGGTCCAAAGAAGGCCAAACATCATTTTTCAAACCAAGTTAGTCTAGGATTTCGCCTTGAAATACATTACGGGCAAGTTCTAGACTACAAAATAATGCAAAAGAACTCACAACAAATCTCATCACAGATGGCACATGCAAACTTGACTGACATATAAATCCAAAATCCAATTAAAACCAATAAACCCAAAGAAAATCACATATATCCTAAAGGATTATTTAATGAATCAATGAGCCAAAAATAGAATCTAAAAGTCACAACAAGGATTATCACTTCAATCATTTTTCATTTTAAAGATCAAGACTTCATATGTCAAAGTTTAGATCATGTTGGTACCAAACAAATCACATGTTGGTTTATGGACAAAAAGATCACATCCAATAACCAATTTATTCACTACTAGCTACTAAACTAAATAAAAAAAATATTTACCTAAAAAAAAAACTAGACAAGACTTAAGAAAGTTGGTCCAGCTAGTTGCTGAAGAAGCAATGTGTGGTATCATCATTTTTAATGCTCATCCCATTGCTAATTTAGTAATCACATTGGTCCCCAACCACATTGAACAATTCCATCACAACACCAAATCAATCATCCAGCTCAACATCAGCACAGGAAGAGCCACACACATCACTGCCAAATCAGAAGAAGACAGATCCTCAAAGCAGCAAATGCAGCACATAAACCAACCGATACACCAACAGCAGGAGAAACACAATCAAAGTAACATCAATCACTTTTCTCAAAATCAAAGGACCAAAATATTCATCAATGTCACCTCTGAAATTTACAAACTTACAAGGATAGGAGGCAGCTTGAGCTGGAACAGGTCATTGCTGCAGTTGCAATGTGTGGTATTAGCACTCTTAGTGCTCATTCTATTGCAACTACAGCAATCATCATGGTCCTTCTCACATACCCTCAAGCACAATCTTAACAAAAGGTAGCAATCAACCAGCTCTCAGCTACACAAAAGCAACAAGATAAACAGACAATCATCCCAGCAGAAGCAACAAGCCACACAAGCACAGACAGCAGATGATCAGACGAAACAACACACACATAGAGCAATCAAGAGGCAACAATTTCACCACATTAGGTCTGCCAGACACTCAACTACTGCCATAAAAGAAGACAGAATTGGCAACCAACACAAACATCACAGAAGGCCACACCAATTGAATACACTGATCTCACATTTGGTCAACATGAGCAGTAATCTACTCAGCCACTTCAACAGAAGACACATGACATGCACATATTCACAACAGCAGCAGCTCCAGTACTCAGTTCAGCAACTCATGCAAAGCCCCAACATACAGCAATCATCATGGATCACTCTATTTCTCATACTCCACAGAAATCCAGCTAACATACAGCAGCATAGGAGCAGTAATACACACAGGCAAAAACCAATTCAGCAGCAGCCCATGACACAGGAACACAATCAACATACTACCAGCAGAAACAACACTCATACAGGAACAACAACAAGTCAACCACTGGCCTAAAGGCAGACTCAAAGGAAGACAGAAGTGCCGGCAAACACAGGAGGACACATCAATTGAACACACTATTTTTACACTTGATCACTCAAATATAAACACAGACAACACAATCCTTCGAAGCAGCAAGCCAAAAAGTCAACAACAGCCCCAACACTCAGCTCACATCAGACCCAGTACCAACAGCAGCAACTTGGAAATGGCCCAACCAATAGCACAATCAACACAGCTGTGCAGTTACAAGATACATCTTGATAGCCATCTTCAACTTGGCTTTCCTTGTTCTCGAGGCCAAAGCAAAATTGAAGATAGCGCGTGCTTTTTTTTCACACTTTTGCAAAATCTTGACACCACAGATAGTTATCGGAGGTATATAGAAGGGAATATATCCCTCATCCATTTAGTAGCAATAGGAACATATGTACTTTTTTGTATAGTTGACCTAGAAAAAATTACACATTGTTTTTGTACATACGATTGTCTACTATAAAATAGACAATCATCACATCACCATAGGTCTAGCTCCTTACTATTACCTAGGTACTTTTAGTCAACACTTTAGGATGACTATAAGTATATGTATTTTCTTTTGGGAGGTAAGGTTTATGTCTCCCTCCACTCTTATAATTTGTTTCTATTAATAAAATCTATATTTAACCCAAAAAAAAAAAGTTGTCACGCCATCCATCATAGGAAAAAGTAACTCGGTTTGACACAAATTATTTCCTTGGAAAAGAACCGCGGCAAAAAGAAAAACCAAGGATTTTAATTAGTACTACTACAAGTAAATAAAGTAGCAAAATAAGAAAATTAAAAATAACTAATGCTAACATGCTTGAATTAAACTTCAAATTATCACTAATAAACTACAAACGTTAACCAATCTACACAAGTTCACAAAAAAAAAAAAAAATAGTCATGCTCCAACTACATCATCACATGTAAATGACCCGCCCCAACCTAATGTGTTGCACTGTCCTTAATGCAACTACACAAAACAAAATAAAATGAAAGAGGTGCTCCCTGAAACTGCATCACTCGGAGCTGGAGGTGGTGGGAAATTTGAGCTCCAAATCCTCATCATCATCGTCCTCTGATTCATGTGAGCCACATAATGAACTTAGCTTGTGCATCATTTTGGACAGGAATTTGCTTTTCCTTTTCTCATGCTCCTTGAACTTCTGTTGTCGCCTCTCAATCTTTCCTTGTCTTTGGATCATGTCTTCCAAACTATTTTTGATTTCTTTTTGTTCCTGAACTACATCAGTCCCAGTAGAGGTGCTCTTCTCAGATGGACCAGACGGAAGGCTTGCTACAAGTTGGCGAATGTGAGCCTCGACGCCATAGATTTAACTGGAGAGGTGACACATAGTGGGAGTTCTATAAGGAAGTGGAGCAATAGGGTGTGTCTTGCTGCAGCTGTGAAGAACCACCGAGCCCATCGGCAATCTCAGTAAACTTCCCAAATGAAGGAGATGATACATCAATCCTCCTCTTCTTCTTCCCACCAGTTGGCCCTTTTATGAGCAATGAAAAATTGCCATGCCTGGGTCCTTCTCAGAGTCATTTGGGTCCTTTAGTACCCCAGCATCATAGCACAACTGAGTGATCAATGAGGGAAAGAATAGACTCTTAAACCTCCCGTTACATGCTTCCTCAATTTCACTCACCATGTGCTGGCCCATGTTCACTGGCAAGGCATCCATAATAGCAACAATCATCAATGCCTTCTCAGGCATCACCTCAGACTCATGTTTACACAGCAGTATTCTGGCACAAATAATGGACAGCCGAGTCTTTGCTTCAACTGTGAATTCAGAAGAATCAACCCCTTTGTGCAGTCTTTCCCAAGTCAGTGTTACCCCGTCATGAAGCTTCTCCACCAACCATTGGCTTCCTCTCTCCCTTGCTCTGGCTCTGTATACTTCATTGTCAGCATTGGGAAGAATATAGTGTGCATTTATTACCTCGGGACCAAAGTTGACCTGCTTGCCCCTAACAAAGGTAAATACTTCCCCTTGGAAGTCGGTCTTCAAGGCATTAGCATAAAATTTGCGAACTATAGTATAGTTGGCTTTGATTGGCTCAGGAGCAAAGCAAATCCATCCACTGTCAGTCAATCTTTGGAAAAAAACCGACATCTTAGCCTCAAGTTTGTCCAAATGGATGCCCCTTTCTTTGATGATGCTCTTTGACATGACTTTGTCATAGTTTCTTTCACATTCGTCAGCTGTGAATCTGGCATGATCAAAATATTCCTCTTCCATAGCTTGGGGACTAGGCTTTTGTATAATTTCAACATTTCCCGAGGCCGTTTTACGCTCAAAGTACCTCCAAAATAGACCACATGTTAAATGCTTGGAAGGGTACTTAATACAGTGTATTATGATGTATCTAGGCCAAAGAAAATAACCAAAAAGCATCAACATTCAAATTTGCAATGCTACTGTTTTGCTTCCTGGAGGTTAGAGCAATGCGATCGCGGAAATAATCACGCGATCGTGAAGAGCATTTTTTATTTCTCAAAGTTAAAGGTCTGCAATCGCGGAAGGCAGTTTTCACAAAAAGCTGGATTAGACCTACGTGATTGCGAAATTGGGCATCGTGATCGTGAAGGTCTTCTTCCTCACCCAGTTAAAGTTCTTTTGGGCATTTCCACAAACACATGATGGGCATCAAATTTTCGTTGCAATTTCAGAGAAATAAAGCACGGATGTAGTCTCAAATTTTTCAAGAGTTACAGTTCACTCACTCAACCAACCTAATCCACCAAGCAAGCACACATTAACACACAATATTCACATTAAAGCCCTAAAATTTCAGCCCTAAACATGAAACAAAGGAGAAAAACCATGGATGCTCATTTACACTTGTAGCACAGGGGAGAAGTTGAAATTCAAGAACGAGTAGAGTGATGAAGCACATACCTTGAAGAATGATGAGTGAAAATGGCGATGAAATTGAAGAATGAAGAGTTGGGGATGATTCTCAGGGGTTAGAGGAGTGGGCACAGTCGTTTCCTTGTTTTCGCAAAAGTGGGTGTCTTTATTTTTGATGTCCAGTATTTTAAAATTTTTAGACTTACCTGTAGAGCCACGATCGCGGACTGAGGCATGCGTTCGCGAAGAGTAATAGTTTCTCTCACAGACACGACCATGTTTAAGCTTCTGCGATCGCATAGGGTAACAGAAACGATTGTTCTTCGCGAACACCTTAGTTTTCATGCGATCGCGATTCTCTGCAGTTTTCTATAATTTTCTTCAGCTACTGGTTTTTGGCTGTCCGACAACCCCGACCTGCTCAAATCGACTCCAAAACTTCTAAAACTTCTAAAACTTAGCAGATTATTCAAAAAGAAAATTTCAAAAACGACTAAAAATTTTGAAAAATGATGGGTTGCCTCCCACCAAGCGCTGCATTTAACGTCGTGGCACGATGCGAATCAACTTTACCACTTTTCTCGCCACTTGGATGCTATGAATTGGGCGCCTAATTTGGAATCAAGCTTGTGACCACGAGCGATGGGGGGTGGTAAGTAGATGATCAAGCCAAACTTTAATTTCTTCATTTTACATTTCTTGGCTTTCATGTGAGGTGTCATTTTGCCTTCTTGTGCCTTCAAATTGTAAAATGTATGGCCTTTGCCTTTCCTCCTCGCAATCCCTTATTGATTCGTGTAATTCAATTTCCATACCACCACACAAATTCAATATTGAGAAATGCTTGGAATGTGACATCAAACCTCCAAATTTCGATTCTTTTCGGATTTTGACATCCTCTTGGTCCTAGGAGTAGAGTCAAATTTAACCATATTTTCAACTACATCGGTTGACTATAATTCTATTTTTTTCTTGGCATCACCAACAAGTATGAAGTCGGTTGGCGGATGTTCAATTTTTGATTCCTCAAAATAAAGCTCCTTTCTTCCTCAAAGTCGGACTCTTCTTGATCTCTTTCCACACTCTCAAGTTGGTGGGCATAGTGGGCCTCAACCATTATTTTCATTTGATCTTCCAAAGTGTGGATATTCTCATCATTTTGAGTAAGTACTTGTTTTAAGTCCTCGAGTGCCAAGTTGTGCTTCTCCTCATTTTCAAGAATAGCCTCCAACATGAGCATCATCCTTTCATTTTGAGCATTTGAGAGTTCTTGATTTTGATCAAGTCCCAAAGAAGGATTTTCGGCTTCAACCTCTAAGGAAGGTTCTTGGCTATCATTTACTTCTGAGACTTTTTGGACCTCTAAAGCTTCAAGCATTTCTCCCATTTGTAAGTTCAACCTTTCAAGTGCCAAATCATTTTGGAGACTATTTTCCAAAAGCTCCTCCAAGGTATTTTACTCTTCGTTTCCTCCTTCAAGGAGGCATTCCATCATGAGCTTGAACTCTCCATTTAGACCATGCTCCATTTCTTCCACTTCCATATCCCTATAATTGTCATTACCAAAAGTAGAATCATCATAGCGGGAGATCAGGGAAGGGAAGGACAAATAAGCATCATTATCCCCATGGCCACTTTAACCACCACACTTATCACAAATACTCCACTCATGGGGTTGAGATTGTGCGCACAATCCACCCTCAGGAGAATTTAAATATTTTTGCCAAGAGTGCGGTCCTCCACAATAAGGACAAGGTTCATCAAAGTATGAATAACTACCATCCGACTAATTTTCATAGAATGATGCCGTTTTCCAAAACTAAAATAACAAACAAGGAACAAACAAGAAGATAAACAAAGATAAGAAAATAATTCCAAAAATATTCACAAGTTTGGACCAAAGAACTTACACTTATTTCTCAAACAACCTAAATAAGCCAAATTGTTCCCCAATGGAGCAAATTTTGATGACGTCCAAATCCACTACTAAAAAGTAAATGGACATGGTCACATGCAATATAATTTACCCAACTATGAGTCAGGATCGAATCCCATAGAGAATAATATGCAGGCGATTAGGCGTATAAGAGAATTATCACTTGTTATGCTAAGCTAAACACTTAAAAAAGTTTTTAGAAAATTCTATAACTAATTGCGAAAATATAAACTAACCTAGAAAGCAAGTCAAATGATCAATGGCTACAAGCATGGATGCAAATAGAATTACACTCAAGTAACGATCCAGTGTATTTCATGATTTTACAAATATGAGCGAGTTTATGTTAATTAGCCTCGGGTAATAATTCTATATTAGCTTCTTTCAAAGACTAACAGGACTTTCTAATTGAATTATCCCTAAAACAATTAAGAGATTAAGCACACTCGATTATGGCTACAAGTAGTTCAATCGTATCCCTAGGTAGAATCAATAAAGTGAGGGTTAAAGCCTCAAGTTCTTGTGGATTACCAGTCGCTTACCAGGCTTTCTTCTTCGCGTTTGCACAGCTTCAACCGCGTTCGCACAGCTTCAACCTGCTGAACTTATGCGATCGCATAGAGCATTCACTGGCAGCATTTAAATTTTCCCTTTTTAATCACATTTTGACTTGTTTTCTTCCATATCTTCTCTAAATCACTTGATACTTGAAATATGCCAATAAATCTCAATAAATGACTTAATTTCTCAACAAAATCATACAAAAGCCTAAGTATCAAGAAGAGATAAGTTGGTAAAATACCAACTTATCAGCACACAACGTTGAGGCCCATGGAAATCAGCCTCAAAATGAAGATTCAATCAGTGATACCCGCAACAAGGGGGATGAGGCCACACAGGTTCGTGGCGGGCAATATCCACGACATGTTCGAGAGGCAACTCCTGATGATGCTGAAGACGAGCACGTCACTGAAATAGTAAGGATCCTGAGGGAGCACCAAAAGGCCATTATGGGCCACCTCTTACGACAGGATCAGGTCATGACGGAATTGAGGCAGGTCGGGTGCTTCCAACAACGCGAATGGACGAGGTCCAGTTCCTCCCGGTGCTCCCATAAATCAAACAACGCAGAGGGTCGACAACAAAACCCTGAGGGACGAAGTCGACTTTGATAGGGCCCGGGGGAACGGTAGCGGATCTGGTAACGACATTGAGAATGATCCCTTTAAAACTGAACTCATGCAGTTTATGAGGGAAATAAATGCCCAAATGGATCTGATGCCCGGCGCACCAATAGTTTTGAAAGGACCGGACTCAAAGAAGTACTCCCAATTACCATTCAAACCAAGCGCGATACCATAATTAATCCCGAATCAGTTCAAAATGCCAGACGCGCCGAAGTTTGATGGGACTTCGGATCTTAGGAGCACATCACCACCTGTACAACAGTGGTGAAGGGAAACGATTCACGAGGTTGAGTCAGTCTTATTGAAGAAATTTGGGGAGACCCTCACGAAGGTGGTCCTGACGTGGTATTCGCTCTTGCCCGAGCGCTCAATAGATTCATTCGAGATGCTCGCGGATTTTTTCATCAAGGCTCATGTCGGGGCCAGAAAGGTACAAGCCCGAAAGGCCGACATATTCTGGATTACACAAGGAGAGTCCGAATTGTTGCAGGAGTTCATGACCAGATTCCAAAAAGAAAGAATGCTGCTCCCGGTCATACTAGACGAATGGGTAGTTGAAGCATTTGCTAAAGGACTGTATCCGAGAAGTTCTGATGCTTCCCGGAAATTGATAGAAAGTCTGCTCGAGTTCCAGGCAACGACATGGGCAGATGTTCACAACCGGTACGAGTCAAAGATAATAATTGAGGATGATCAGCTCAGTTTTTTGGCATTAACCAAGGGTCGGGACTGGGAGAAGAATAAGGAGAAATCAAAGGAGGATTTTGACACAGATTGACAGTCTTCAATGGGTCAGTTTTTGCCCCATGAAAGGGTCGAAGGACGCGGCAGAGGTTTTCGCTCGGCGGATAGATTCGCTACCTATAGGAGGGCTGATCGCGGCCATAATAACAGATCATTGTAGGACAAGGAGATATCGAGTTTTCGAGATTCCTCCTACCCCAGGCTATCTGAATACAACTTTAACGTCAGCGTAGTGGAGCTGGTGTTGGCTATGAGGAACATTAGGGAAACACGGTTCTTGAAGCCAATGAGATCTGATCCTAGTCAAAGGGATCCTAATTTATGATGCGCATACCATGGGAACAATGGCCACCGGATAGAGGACTGCCGGCATTTGCGCGAGGAGGTGGCGATATTGCTGAAAAATGTCCATCTCAGAGAATGATTAAGTGATCGGGCTAAAAACAACTATGGCTGCAATTATGATAAGTGGAACTTTCAAAAGCAGGAGAAGATCCTCCATGTTTGACGATCAACATGATTTCCGGGGGAAAAGAGATTAATAGTGTGACTTTTTCGGCGGCAAAGAAGACGAAGGTATCAGTAATCGACAGTAAGAAACTCCAGAAAGTCATTGAGGACGACATTACTTTCATGGAGGAAGACGCGGATGGAGTACTTCTGTCGCACAATGATGCTTTTGTAATATCTTTAAATGTCTTAAATTTTAAAATTTAACGTGTTTTGGTGGACCCAGGAAGTTCGGCCAATATTATCCAGTGGAGTGCTGGAGCAAGCCAAGTTGATTGGAACTATCATTTTGGCCACAAAACTCCTTGCGGAGTTTAATCAGGCAAGCATGACAACCCGAGGAGAGATCCTACTGCCCACGAATGCCAAGGGGGTGATGAAGACGACCTTTTTCGAGGTAGTAGACAGCGATATGGGCTACAATATTATCTTGGGGAGACCATGGTTACACGAGATGAAGGCTGTGCTGCCAACGTATCATCAATTACTGAAGTTCCTAACTCACGAGGGAATTAAACAAATAAGAGGAGACCAACTGGCGGAAAGGGAGATGAATGCAATCTCAGTTTCCAGTAGCAATGGGAAGGAACGTGCACCATAGCATATACAGGAACCGACGCCTGCTCCCTAGCCGAGCGAAGTCAACCAATGGGAGGAGTCATCAGAATCCTATCAGGTACCAAGATATTTCCAGGTACTAGAAGAAACAGACGCAAAAATCCATAGCGGATGAACTTGAGCAAGTTGCATTGTTCGAAAAGTTCTTGGAGAGGAATTTCCACTTAGGGACAGGGCTAAACCCCGAGCTCAGGTCTGGATTTATTGAATTTCTTAAATTTAATGTTGACTATTTTGAATGATCGCATGCGGATATGATAGGAATCCCTCCATAAGTGGACATGCACAAACCAAGCCTGGATCCCAACATCCCTTCGGTAAGACAGAAAAAACGTCCTGTTGCCGAGGTTAGAAACAAAGTCGTCAAAGAAGAGGTAGCTCGTTTATTTGATATCAGTTCAATCCGAGAGGTAAAGTATCCTTACTGGCTAGCTAATGTAGTAGTAGTTCTAAAGAAAATTAATAAATTTCGCGTGTGCGTAGACTATAAAGATCTAAATAAGATGTGCATGCCAAACATTGATCAAATGATTGATGCGATGACTAGACACGAGTTAATGAGTTTCCTCGATGCTTACTCTGGGTACAACCAAATCAAGATGAACTCGGAGGATTAGAAAAAAGTTCGTTCATAACAAATTTCGGCATATATTGCTATAAATGTGATGCCTTCGGGCAAAAGAACGCCAGAGTCACTTATTCAGAGGCTCGTAAACAAAATGTTCGAGGAACAAATAAGAAAAACCATGGAATTTTACATATGAGATATGCTGCTTAAGCCTTTGAATGCAGGTGATCATCTTAAACACTTGCAAGAAAACTTTGACATCCTAAGAAAGCACAACATGAAGCTTAACCCCGAGAACTATGCATTCGGAGTCAGCTCTGGTAAGTTATTGGGATTCCTGGTGTCGCAAAGGGGGATCGAGGTCAATCTCGCTAAAACTAAAGCTATCAAAGACATCCCGAACCAGCTATCAAGCGTGAAAGAGGTTCAGAAGACTGGAAGACTGGTCGCTTTAAGCAGATTTATTTCCCGATCTTCGGAAAAATGCCATCATTTCTTTTGCACTCTCTAAAAAGAAGAACAAATTCGAATGGAGTTCGGAATGCCAGCAGGATTTGAAGGATTTGAAAAGGTATTTGCGAGTCCTCCATTACTGTCAAAACCGGAGGAAGGCGTACAATTGTTGATCTACTTACTGATCTCGGAGGTAGCGGTAAGTTCCGTTTTAGTCCATGAGGATGAAGGTACGCAGTCTCCTATCTATTATGTTAGTAAAATTTTAACGGGAGCAGAAACTCGCTACCCACATTTGGAAAAATTCGCCTTATCCATCGTAGTCGCCGCTAAAAAATTTAGGCTTTATTTCTGCTGTCATTTGATAGCCGTGGTGTCCATCTTTCCCCTGCAAAATATACTTCATTAACCTGAACTTTCGGGTAGGCTGGCCAAGTGGGCAGTCGAAATGAGTGAATTTGATATAGAGTATAGACATAGGACTGCGATTAAGTCACAAGTTTTGGCCGATTTTAGTTCGGGACTGTTGTCTTTGGGTACAAAGAAGTAGTGATGGTGTCAGAGTCGACATCAGGAGTTTGCACTTTGTTCACAGATGGAGCTTCCAATGTGAAAGGGTCTGGGCTAGGTGTAGTACTAATCATGCCCTCGGAGGAAACCCTAAGGCGGGCCATAAGAAATATTCCTCTGACTTTTAATGAAGCAGAGTATGAAGTTCTGATTGCAGGACTAGAACGGGCCCGGGGACTGGACTCCGTGGTCATAAAAATCAAATGCGAGTCCCAACTGGTACTAAATCAAGTCTACAGGATTTTCGAAGCTAAAGAGGAACACATGAAACATACGTAAAGAAAGTCCAAGCTCTGCTCGCACGGTTCTAGGAATGGTCAATTACCCACATCCCGAGAGAAGAAAACGCATAGGCAGATGCACTAGCCAATCTGGGATCATCCACGAAAATGAAGGGATTGGACTCTAGTACAGTCATGCAGCTTATGCATCTCGGGCGCTGCATACTAAAGCATCTCGATACAGCTTCAAGGGAGGTCAATCGTATAGAAGATCTTTCCAAGGCCCGTTTGGGAGCTTCCGAAGCTAATTATGTCATGCTAGAAGTCCATGAAGGGATCTGCAGAAATCACTTAGGCGCAGCTTCCTTAGTGTTAAAATTAATTAGGGCAAGATACTATTGGCCCCTGATGGAACAAGACACTAAGGTTTATGTTCAGAATGCGATAATTGTCAATGACACACACCGTTAGTACATCAACCGGCAGAGCTACCGCACTCAATTTTGTCACCTTGGCCATTCATGCAGTCGGGAATGGATATAGTCGGTCCGCTGTCGCTAGCCCCCAGTAAGGTAAGAGTTCTCTTGATTTTAACTGGCTATTTTTCTAAGTAGGTTGAAGTAGGTCCTTACTAGAAAATCTGCGAGCACGAAGTGGTAGATTTCTTGTGGGAGAATATAATTTGCATATTCGGGATACCAAATGAGATAGCCTGCGACAACGGGCCACAATTTATAGGCGCAAAGATCACAAAATTTCTTGAAGACTTGAAAATCAAAAGGATCATGTCAACACTTTATCACCCAAATACGAACGATCAAGCAGAATCTACAAACAAGGTGATTATCTAAGTCTCAAAAAGAGATTAGAAGTAGCTAAAGGCAAATGGCCCAAAGAACTACCAGGAGTATTATGGGCGTATCGAAAAACGGTCAAATCAAGCACGGGGGAGACTCCTTTCTCTCTTGTGTACGGTACGGAAGCCTTGATCTCAGTGGAAGTAGGGGAACCTACCTTGAGATATTTCCGGGCGGTCAAAGAAACAACCAATGAAGCAATGTTGGTCAAATTAGAGCTGCTCGACGAACACAGGGATTTCGCGCATATAAGGATGGTAGCCCTAAAACAAAGAATGGAGTGATATTACAATCGAAGATCCAACCTCCGTTATTGAAAGTAGGAGACATGGTTTTAAGGAAAGTAACTCAGAACACCCGGGAGCTCAACGCAGGGAAGCTGGGTCCAACGTAGGAAGGCCCCTATCGGATTTCAGCTGTCATCGGGAAAGGGTCATACGAATTGGAAGATCAAGACGGAGTTAAGTTGCCAAGCAACTGGAATGTGGCACACCTCAAAAGGTACTATTGTTGACGAGCATCACCTATACTGAAAGTATGTGTATTTCTAGCAAGGTTTTTAATTAGTCATACTAAGAAGGAAGCTTTCAGCAGAAATAAGACCTTAAAATGACAAAGGCATACGGATAATGGATCACTATGGAGCAGTTAGATAATCTTTTGCTTGATAGCAAAGTTCCTACCAGGAAGTAAAATTTGATATCAGGCAAAGGGTTACCCGACCATTCACGAGTGCAAGCAGTTAGATAGTCTTTGGCTCGATAACAAAGTTTCTAAGGGGAAGTGAAGCTTGCTAAGATTATCTAACCGGATCTAGAAGAATCTTCAAATGAGCAAGACTTCCAGTGTTCAAATCCGCATTCGAACATATGAGAATACATCATTAACTGCTACATCGACCGGGACTACAAAACTCGGGAACAAAGTTTTATCACCGAGATCGAGAACTTCATGACCAGCCCCGCAGAAACAAGTTTTTCAAGTTCGCCACAAGTAATGGAAATTTCTTTATAGCATAACGTGTACTTATGTACTTTTGAAAATGGAAGGAATAAAGTAAAGTCCTTTTGTTTTTATCTTCTTTCTTATGTGAACAATGAATTACTTTATCATTTGAAAGTTAAACAAGTACTTCAAATGATAGTGCCGTAATGAATAGAAGACGTCCTCTTCAAGAGCACCGTAAACGCAAGAGGGCCCTCTCTTATGAAACCCTCACGGTAAAGGGTTGACTCCAGAAGAGTTTATGCCCGGAATCCAAATACTCTCAGGAAAAATACACCCAAAGCCTTGCATAATTCGACGCAAAGAGAAAAACTTGTGCAATACTTAAACGAAAAGCACGCAAAGAGAAAAACTTGAACAATACTTTAAAAAAAAAAGAAAAAGAAAATGTGCCACGCAGCACAAATACAAATGTATGGAAAAGAAAAAAAAGAAAAAGGCTAAACTACTGCACCCCCGGAATCCGGAGGAAGAGAAGCATCTGCACCCCCGGGAGAAATAGGCGGATCCGCCGTCGGCTCAATATCTTGGCCTTCACCATCTTAGCCTTCAGCATCATCCCCTTCCGGTTCTTCTTAAGTTCTCGAGAACTCGAAACTGGAACTAGAAGAATCGGTAGCATCAAGTTGGACTGGGAGACCCCTTCGCGCAATTGATTCTAGGTCATGAGCCTTAGCGATTTCGGTATCAAAGTCATTGACGCCCGCTTTGGCCTCTTGCAATGTTTTTCTCCTCATGCTATACATAGCATATGTTTTCTTCAACAATGAGGGAAACCGCTCGGCGCGGAAGCTCTTTATTAAGACGGTCAACCTCGGTCGAAAGATTATCCCGCTGGGATCTAATGGCCCGGAGGTTGACATCAATGTCACAGACAGTGAAGCTAAAAACTTTATTATGCTCTATAACCCTCTTATGCCTCTCTTCCAACTGGGCATACTTCTCTTGGGCAGCAACAACTTCTTCCGCTTTGGAGTTCAAGGCCGCCTCCAAATTATTCAATCTTTCAGTAGAGACAGCCTCGTGATCAAATGCAGCAAGAACGACATTGTGGACCTCAATCCAATTTGCCTAGCTTCTTCAAATTAGCAAGTTCCAACGACAACAGATGGCATCCGGTAGAAACCGAGAGGGAGACACCCTCCTCCTTTGTGGATCTTTGGAGGGGCAGAATAATTATGCCCCAAATTCCCATGAATTGGGGCCTAGGAAAGAGGGACATCTTCCTTTCGGACGACTGCGACCGGTGGAGATGATGTAATAGTTGCTGGTGGTGAAGGCAAGGTCGGAGAAGAAGGAGATGAAGCTAATGGCGTTGTAGGTTGAGAAGCAGCTACGATAAATGAAGTGCTAACCGTTGGTTTCTCATCAACCGAAGACGGAAGAGACGTGGTACCCAACCTCACGGTACGGGGCACGACGACTAGGACTCAGAAGCGAGAGTTAGCATCTTCCACCATATCATATTCCCTCTAGAGCACCGGGTCATCTTCCTCGGTTGGCGTAACTAGCTCAACAGATTGAGCATTCTGTTGAGCTAATGAAGATCGCCATAATCTATGTAGAGAAGCCCTCTCATTACTAGATCTTCCATCGTCATCGATCACCATAGTGTCTATGGCTGGCTCGGGCGAGACGCTCATCACCACAACGTCTGTGGATGGCTCGGATGCGGTGAACTTCACCTTTTTATTTTTACCCTCGGCCGCAGAAGAACATCGCCTTTTGTTGTTACTTGTTCTCCGACCGGGGACTCCGAGAAGAAGCACTTGTATCGGAAGCAGGCCAAGTGACACTTGTTCGTGTAAAGTCTCCTGCAGCAACCTCACCGTATCGGCTGGATCAGCTAGAACGTCCTCCTCGGGGATGGTAACAGAGCCCTGATGAAGTCTATAATTTAGCAGGAAAGAAAGGTTAACCAATTTTTCTTATACGAGAAGTGAAGACAACATAAGTTCAACCTACCATAATTTTTGGCCTTCCACCTGTATTTAAGGGCCAGTTCCTTCCACTTGCGGGTCTCAAGCGTAGTAACATCCAGAATCTTCTGGACCTACTGGTCCAAGCCTTCAACCCTAGGTGATGTCCACCGAGTTGCTAAATAGTGAAAGAAGAAGGATCAGCAATAGCATGTGACAATCTCTAACTACAAAGACGATGATGTGCTTACGCGTTCGGTTCCATAATTCAGGAAAGGATGGAGTCGTGGCCGGGATGATATCCCTGGTGGCAACTGTAACGAACCGCTCCATCCATAGACAGTCATTGTCATCATCCATGCTAGTTAGCAAAGCATGGTGACCGCATTTACTAAAGTTTATCATTCCCCCAAGGAAAATCTTGGGGAACAAGGGTTCATCAGTCGAGCCAGAGATAGCTCTTTTCCCGTCTCCTAGCACAGATGCCGAAGACAAGAAATAGTCCGCCACACAGAAGGGCTCACCTGTGCTAAGCAGACTTGATAACAAAGGCAAAACTCCAAGATAACGCAGTGAAGCCCCCCGCTCAATGAGAACAGGCGCAGATTAAAGGGATACGTATAAACATATGTGAAACCCTTCTTGTAGAAAGTTACTCGCTCCGCTAGGTCAGGAGCAATGATCTTCAAATCTTGACCACCACAATCCTCCTTCATAGCAGGGATGCTAGGAGGACGGATGGAAGAAGGATACACGTCAACAACCCATGTTCGGGGGTTAGCAGAAGGGTAGTTCTCTTTGAACTCCTTAGTTGTAATAAGCTTTCTGGGAATGATGGTGCTCACCGGAGGAGGAGCAGCATTATCAACACTATCTTTGTTTTTCGAAGCACTGGAATTTTTGGAAGAGGAGGCCATTGTTATCAGAAGAGAATAAGGGTTTTTTCTCTGGAGAAGAAAATTAGAGGTAGTGGAAAATAAGTACAAGTTGAGTAAAGAGAGTTTGAGAGTTTGGAAGTTATGAAGTGTAAAAGGAGAAGGTTGATGCGTATAAGTAAAGGAATAGGCGGTTAAAATCATGGCCATAATTACCTTGATAACCGGCAAAAGTGTTGCTGAATCATGGGATGACGCATGATCTGGCATTAAATGTGGAGAGACGTGCGTCTAATCAACCGTCAGAAACTTTTCAGAAGGGGTCAAAGAATTTTCCGCCAAAAAAGGTATCTTTACCAACTTTACGGTGACACAAGGTTATGCCGCCGGAAAGCAGGGGGACTATCTGTATAGGGTAAAATATGTTCATATTAAATGCTCGCATGATAAAGTGACACATAGAGCCGAAGACAGAAGGCAACCAGGTCCGAAGGCAACAATCTCGTTTGTCTCCGGAGGGAATGGTGTTCATGAAGGCGGAATAAATGCCTGCCACCCAGTAGCATTTAATGAAGAATATTCTATAGCATTAAGTATATAGTACGTTACAGAAAATATGGCATTCATTGCCTACCGTTACACATTCTTCAATGGCCCTCATAATTGTCATTTAAGAAGGGCTTGATCCTAGGACCTTGTTCCCTAGGTGTAATTATAAGTAGAGAGCTCAACAACCATTATAAGGTGATGAATTTTCTGACAAGCTGATACTATACTTTGTTCAAACTCAATAATATTTTGCTTATTGCTTACTAATATTGTTATTACTGCCTCCGAAAGCTCTGTTCCTGGAACCAAGATTTCTGTTATCTTATCTCAATTTCAACGTTAAGTCTTACATTCTTATTTAATTTATTTATCATTTTGGGATCAAATCGATTCACTTGTCTATAAATCACGTATAAATTCAACTGTATCGTTTTAGGGGTAAACAGAGAGAGGGGAAGAGAGAGGAAAAAGTAAAAAGAAAATACTGCTTATGAATATAAGAAAATTAATTTAGCAAATAGTTGGGGTAACCTACTATAGCCGATAATTAGGGGTGACAATGGATATTTAAAAACCGACTAAACCGACGAAACCGTACTGTACCGAATCGATTTTTAGGTTTCTTTTAATAAAACTGTATGCTTTTATATAAATCTATAACCGTACTGATAATATAGGGTATGTTTTTTATTTATGAATATAAACCGAAAAAATACCTAGCCGTACCGAATAAATTTACAATGTGAAAAATATATTTATATATTAAGTTTAAAAATAATAAAGCATTAAATTTTTTCTTGGGCCTATGAAACAGTTACAAGCCAACAAGTAATTAAACTAAAAATCCTAATTCCCAAACCTATTATGCTACTCCTATTGAAATTAAATTGTTCTCACCATATTCCTAGCAAGACACAAGGTATTGTAGCGATTATGAATAGCAAACTACAATGTATTGAATATGTTACCTTTCATATGATTTAGATTTATCTCTTTAAATATTTAATCTTCTACAGACTTTATTATTGAATCCCAGCTGGTTAATATCTTTTCACTCGTGTGATTTATATATATATATATATATATATATATATATATATTTATATTTGCTTAGTTTCTTTTACGCTGATGTAGAATAGTTGATGGATCTATACTCTAGCCATCTTTCGTATTTTCTTAATTCATCACCTCTTTAACTGTAAAATTTTTTAGAGAGTTTTGCTAAATCCTATAAAAGTACGCATGTCATTGCATTCTACTTCTACTAGTGACTTTTATATGATATTTAAAAAAATACAGAAAATTTATCGAACCGTACCGATACCAAAGAGAAACCGACATGATTGAAACGGTTCGAAAAGTTTAATTTTGATTATATATAATAGAATAATCGAAAAATTGATATGGTACAAATTTTATAAAATAACCAACTGAACGATCCATTGACACCCCTACCGATAACTATTAGTATACGAAACTTAAACCTTTTATACTATTCTTATGTAAGATAAAATTCAAGGATTTCAGAATATGGTTAGTGTGCTTCTTATTTATCTTCCTCTTCTATCATTTTTGTGTCGCATGATACTATCAAGGGCCGACCTTATATTTCAGCTTCTAAGCGAATACCTCTTAAGATTGTGTTGCAAATTCACAGTTTTGCAATAACAGTTATCTCCATTTACAGGATAAATTACAAAGCGCACTAGATGAATCACCTAACAGAGATGGCTCTCAGCAAATCCTACCCTTTACGTGGAACTAAACTTTCAGGAAACCTAATTTGAACTATGTAACATCAAAAAAATTCTGTTAATGTTGAATTTCTCGAACCCTTCGAAGCAAATTGGCATCCTTATAAGAATATTTAGCTTCTAATTAGTGACATATTTTCTTCTCTAAAACGGTCAAATGTCGTAAGATTTTATCATGAATGATTTCATATTTGCGAGGGAGGTTCACTTTCTGTTCTATATGAGTTGACTTATCGACATTCCCTTTATCGTAATTCTCTTTTCTATGTTCTCTTATTCTCTGATTTGACTTTTGAGATGTTGAATTTTGCTTCTATTCCATGCACTTTCTAGAATTAAGGCATCACCACAAAGGAAGTTTGTGGCTTGCCAAGTGCCAACCGCAGCCAATACATTACCTCCAAAAAATGCAGAAGATGAAGAAAATGAGAAAGATTCGCTAACTTATACTGGCCCGTTTTAATTTATGTGAACTTATTTATTTTGTAGTTCATGTAAAAAAGAATTACCCCTTTCCTTATTCGGAAACAATTACCCTTATACAATAATTTATAACACCACAAAATATATGTGATTCATTTTATACCACAAGTTCAAAAGTCTTCTCTCTTTACTTAAACTCCATGCTCTGTCAAATAAGTTCATATAAATTGAAACAGAGAAAAAAATTAGCATCCCTAGATCGGCTCTGGCACATTGGCTATGTCACGACCCAAAATTTGACTAGTCGTGAAGGCACCTAACTCAACCCTCTAGGTAAGTCAATTAACAACTATCCATTTTAATGAGATTAATTAAGAGGAGAAATGATAATACAACTAAACTATTATACAAAGAATTCCCAAGGACTGGTAGTACAAATCATGAGCTTCTAAGATTTAGAGTTTACAACACTGATATGAAGTAAATACATCATTTGTTTGAAATATACATGAACAGACTAAACTTTTAAAGCTACCAAGGACAAGAGGCAGTTGTAACCGGAACGCAGGTATATCTTCAAATCTAGCTTCTTCCATACACAACAACATCAGCATCCAATATCTGCACGCAAGGTGCAAAAGTGTAGTATGAGTACAACAGACCCCATGTACGCAATAAATAACAAACCTAACTTTAGGTTGAAAGTAGTGACGAGTTGGGATATGGGTCAGAGTCCAACTCCAATAACCAGCAACATTTCACATGAATATAAATAAGATGGTACAAGAAATAACTCAAAGATATGATGCTCAGCTCGTTCATGGTTATTGAAAATAGGCATGCTTTCCAAGTATAATAGTAAATTCCAAATCTTTCACCGAAAATACAAAAAATATGAGTAAGTTTTAAAATTGTGATTTTTTCCAAAACCTTCCAACAACACGTAAGATATTTCATTATCAAATGGCATGAGAAATGTACATCTCTATGCCTACATGTCAATGTAGGCATGCCAACTGTAATACAATGCATTGATGAAACTATATGCATACTGTCGGTGAATCAATGCACTCAGTCCCCCCCAATCGCTCATATCCTCACAGTCACTCAGTCCTCACATTCACTCAATCCTCCCAGTCATTTGGCACTCACACTTGGCACTTATACTCAGTAGGTATCTGCGCTCACTAGAGGTGTGCACAGATCCCGGAGGGGCTCCTTCAACCCAAGCGGTATAATAAGCCAATCATGGCGTAATCAATAACATCTGCTATGGCGTGCAGCCCGCTCCCATCATAAATCATTAATACTTGCCGCGGCGTGCAGCCGGATCCCATCAACATCCTCACAATCAGGCCCTCGGCCTCGCTCAGTCATCAATCTCTCCAGTCTCTCGGGCTCAAAATGTCATAAAACAAAATCAGCCCCAAAAAAATGATGTGATGTATCAACAAATGGTAACAGAGACCCAGATATGATATGTATATGACTGCATGTGACTGAGTATGTAACTGCAATGTAAGTAAAAAAACTCAATAGCAGAAATGACTTCAGTGGTTCCCAGCAGAATAAGCATGTAGCCTAGACATGGTTTCGAACATGGATCACAACTCAATGGCTCTAGTATGTAGAGATTTCATGGTTACAGATAAAGATCACGTAACTACACAATACCACAAAAATAACAAAATTACAATTCACACGGTGCACGTCCACACGCCCGTCACCTAGCATGTGCGTCACCTCAACACCAAACACATAACACGTATATTCAGGTTTCATACCCTCAGCATCAAGTTTAGAAGTGTTACTTACCTCGAATAAGCCAAATTCAATACCGAGCAAGCGAAACGATGCTCCAAAAATGCCATCCCGCGTGTACTGACCTCCGGACGGTTCGTAACTAGCCAAAAGCAACTAAAGAATATCAAATAACGCCTAAGAAAATAATTCCAAATGATAAAGGTCCAATCTTTAATCAAAACCCCAAAGTCAACCAATAAGTCAAACCTGGGTCCGCACCTCGGAATCCATTGAAACTTACAAAATCTGACAACCCATTCAATTACGAGTCCAACTATACTAGTTTCAAGCAAATAAGACTCCGAATTGATGCTCAAAACTCAAAAATTCACTCTATGAAACTTTGGACAAAACCCCCCAATTGTCTCTTTAAAATTCACAATCAATTAGCTAAAATGAAGATAGATTCACGAATTATAACCAAAATCGAGTAAAGAACACATACCCCAATTTTTATGGATAAAATTTCCTCAAACATTACCCAAATCCAAGCTCCCAACTCAAAATATGACCTTATGAAGAAACCCTCGATATAAATATTTTTGCCCAGCTGTTCTGCCTCGTTTCATGTGTCAAATGATCCCGAAACTCGCTTTTGATGCCTCCAATGGATTTCTTGTGAAACTTCTCTGAAGTTAGGCTTCTGAATCACTCCATTTGACCCTATAATGAAGGAGATATGTTGGTTTCAATATTTAAAAATAGTGCAAATTTTTAAAAACGAAGTTAGTGGCAATTTCGTAATTAATTTGAAAAATCTAGCAACCCAATTCTTAGTAAAAATGACCATAAACTCCTCATACGATGTCCAAATTTGACGATTCTTTTTGCTATGGCTTCGCAATTACGTTATGGATCTAATGCTTCAATCTAAATAGAAATTGACGCTCATTTGCTTAAAGTGGTACCATTTATGTTTAAAGAAACGGCATCGAAACGTAAAAAAACAAGCGCAACACAACCCAAACCTATCCGAAACTCACCTGGACTCTGTCCAAACATTCCAACAAGTCTCATAACATAATACGGACCTACCCGAGGCCTCAAATCACGCATAACAACATCGAAACGACGAATCGCACCTCAAATCAAATTTAATGAACTTTCGAACTTTTAACTTCCAAAAATTCCTCTGAAACATATCAAATCAACTAGGAATAAACTCAAATTTTGCACACAAGTTCCAAATGACATAACGAAGTTGTTTCAATTTCCGGAATCACAATTCAAATCCGATATCGTCAAAGTCAACTCTCGGTCAAACTTATGAACTTTCCAAACCTTCAAATTTTCAACTTTCGCTAATTAGCAGCGAAAATATCCAAATTCAAATCCGGGCATATGCCCGAGTCCAAAATCCATCCGAACCTAAAGGAACCATCAAATCTCCAATCCGAGGTAAAACACTAAAAAGTCAAACTTGGTCAACTCTTACAACTTTAAAGCTTCAATCATGAAATTCATTCTTTCAAATCAATTCCGAATTACCTGACAAACCAAAACCGCCGATACAAACATGTTGTTATACGTCATACGGAGCTACTCATACCCTCAAACAACCGAGCGATCTGCAAATTCTCAAACGACCGGTCGGGTCGTTACATTCTCCCCCACTTAAATATACGTTCGTCCTCAAACATGCCAAGAGTCGTTCCAAGGCCATCAAACTGCCGTTTAACCTTAGCATGCACATACCCGAGGGTGATCCCATGTCACCCTATTCCATATAGGCCCGACAACACAACATACTGAAGATCATTACTTTAACCTTAGCCCGTAAACCACATAATCCAATTTCCAACATCTGGAATTCTTACTACCATCTACATATTGTATAAGTCTGAACAAGCTGTATCAAATCATAACCATAACCCAAGATGAAATCACATGACATACCACACGACTCGCATACTTGTAGCAAAATTTTCGATCACAATAGCTGCTCAAAACAACCCAATACCGATAATAAACCTCGTATCAAACAAAACCTCGTTCTGAAACCTTCATACACTGCCGATGATGAAAGAACCATGCAGAAACTCATAACTACTCTTCAGATCAATAAGTCATGGAGCTCCCTCTCATGCGACAAGAACTATAGCCAATTTCTAAGCTGGTCAACGACATCATCCCTTCAAATATACCACAAACAAATCCGATAGTACCTATTCTAGGTCCAATGACCTTACTTTATCAAGCCCACCTATCCTATTGACATGCCACACCAATGCTACCTAGAATTGTAACCCGTGCAATCTGTGCAACAATAAGCAACAACTCCTATGTGCCCAAAATGAAAAATGACTCAAATGAGAGAATCGCCCCGCAAACTCAACAAGTACCACCACAACCGCAATACTATGAGCCCATCATACATAGTAGAACCAAAACACACGAATCTAACACAAAGGATCATATCCCAACATAACTTCGCTGCAATGCGTGATCCCATCCAAACACTAGTTCGTATGAAATACCTCAAGCCACCATGCTCAAAATCAACAACTACACGCAATTCGACATCAAATACACCAAGTGTATGACCATAACCACGGAGAAGCAACTAGCACAATATACCACAGCCTGGAAAGACCATAACCAAGTGCAATCAACCATGTCACACTCCAATCACCATCTCGCTCGAATCCCGCTATAAGGCCCAAACATAACCGCATCATGTGTGGATATAACCAACGAATCCCAACTGGAAGAGTAACAGATAAAACATATCAGGTATGAGAAAAGCCAATTCCAGCCAAATGGCACATCCCGCATCAATAGCAGTAAGGAGTCAACAAATCCGACCCAGTATATAATACACATCCTCCTTGGGCCTACCAATGGGCCCTCAAATAAATTCTGATCATCTACAAATAGATAAATAACGCTCCAAAAGTCTAAAATGACCTAATCATAACACATACCATCATCTGGCTAGCTTTGGCCATATTTTCACAGTCCACCACCACGAAACAATTTGCTCCTGACAACTCCCAGTCTTCGGATCCCTAGAACATACGAATCATCATATCTGATCCCAACTCTACCGCCCAAATGTCTAACACATCTCTCATACACGATCATCCCATGAGGAATACTCCTAAAATTTTTCCGTGCTACATAGCAAAATCTGAATATCAGCAGTCGATCAACTAGGCGAGTACCAAAATACCAATGAAGCATCCATAAGTCAACACTCAGTGCACCTTCTGAAATGTACGCTCTCATTAGGCGATACCAAGTAGTAATCTAGTCATTTGAAACCGCCCATATTGTTTGAGAATTCATGACCTTCCTTTCAAAACTAAACCGTGACCTTGCACACACAAATCTTATTCCCACACAACATACCACATCATATCATGAATATGAAAAGTACGAGAATCTCATAATCAACTCTGAGTCACAAGCAAACTACATACTCAATTAGCCAGGAAGCTTCCATTTGATCTCATCCAGGAGAAAATCACAACAAGCAACATGCTCCTCACGCTAGCAGGAAATATACACCTCGAACCGTGGTAGAAACCATAGAAAACACTTTGAATTCCATTTGCACATAACCCAGCTATTAGAACCAAATCCCTCTAACTCAATCAAGTCATGCAGGTCGCCAGAACCCAAGAGCATTGCCACGAAACACCTGTAGAGGCTCACCACCTCATAAGTACCCAAGGAACCGATCGTATCCATTACCTTGTTGATCCAACCTACTACCAAGCTGTACTATTTCTTTGAGTTCCTTCTGAATTACCCTCAAGGTGACACTTCTTATTGCCAGCACACCACGATCCTTAACCAAAACTCACCCCACGAGATCCTAGAATAAAACCAACCGTTGTATTCCCTCTCAAGCACCCCAAAAGTACCACAATCGAGACACCGACTTCGAAGAGTCATTTGAACCTGAAACTATTTCCTTTACCTTCATGATACTGAAATGTAGAATTCGTAGTGATATAGAAATACCGTGAGTTCCGAGCCCATCCAATGTAACTCTCAGATCCTAGCCATATGCTAATCCGGAAAAACTCACAATTGCTATATATAAATCTTGAATCCATTAGATCCTTCTCGAGTGTCATCCATTATGCTCAAATCTCAATTGTGTTGCCTAAATGAGCCAAACGACCTATGCCCCATTAGTACAACAACACCCAAAGAAGTAATCCACACCTTTCAGCAACCGAGCAATTTTCTACTCCACAAGCACTACATCCTTCACGAATAATAACTCAATCACCCATGATTCTCATATACCCATAAAGTGTAACATAACCCGTATCCAGAAATTTCATTACTCGAGTCATCCTCGATCTCTATCTCTGCAAGTCATAACCGATCCACAAGTATGCCTCAAACTAAAACCAATACAACACGTAACCATGCAATCAAATTGTCGATAACAGACTCCCTCACTTGGCTCAAAGCCATAGATCAAAACACTCGATAACTCGCAATACCCATACTCTATTACTACCTTAATAACCCGCAGGGAGATTCAACTAAATCATTCATAAGCTCATGTACCATAAATTATCTAGTACTTCAAATCATCCGCAAGTCTCACATTCATCCTTGTGATAGTCAGCTCAACTATTACAACCCATCCAAACTCAAATTTCACAAATATAACCCACTGGTAGAAAAGAAAGCCTCCTCTCAACATCATAAAATCACACATCCGTAGATTACCTCACAGGGTATAACCCACCTACTTAGCTTCAAACTGAGATCTCTTCATACCCTTTTACAGCCACAACTACTATGCAATCACTCAATCTTCCTGAGTCGGAACTCATCAATAAGACATGAGAATCAAATTCGTTCCACAATTAAGCAACAAGAAAGATCCTTCACTTCACTCATAACTCGAGACTATACGTCACATCAAGACAGAAATCAAGCAACCAATAGTCCTTTTTACATCTCAAGCAAACTCTTCCCGTTGCATTCAATCCATCAGAACACATCCCGCGGTCGCATCATACTCATCATATAGCCATCCAGCCACTCATCGAGTCACAATTTCACACATAGGGACGCTACCGGACACATAAGTCCCAAAAGCAAGTGCTCACACAACCAAAATTCCCGTGCTCAAGCTACGGTGAAAACCCGGTCTCAAGTCTTCCTGACTGGCCCATCATCAGCACAAAGAAATCACATCTCTCACCTCATCCATAAAATCACAAGCCGGCGATGCATAGTTGATATCGAGCGCTCACATGCGGATACGAATGTGTGGAGGGAATTCAAAGAGTTATGTTTCAAGCTGAATCAATGCCGCACAATAACGAAAGAAAGATGGGAAGTTTATGCTAAATGCCCTGTAATCTCTTGAAAATAGGTATGGACGTCATCATACCGATCCGTAAGGCTCTACTAGACATTTGCTCATGACTTGTAGAACCTATGAACCTAGAGCTCTGTTACCACCTTGTCACGACCCAACATTCAGCTAGTCGTGATGGCACCTAACCCAACCCGCTAGGTAAGCCAATTAACAACTATCCATTTTAATGAGATTAATTAAGAGGAGAAATGATAATACAACTGAACTATTATACAAAGAATTCCCAAGGACTGGTAGTACAAATCATGAGCTTCTAAGATTTAGAGTTAACAAAACTGGTATGAAGTAAATACATCATCTATTTGAAATATACATGAACATATTAAAATATTAAAGCTACCAAGGACAAAAGGCAGCTGTAACCGAAACGCAGGTACATCTTCAAATCTAGCTCCAGCCATACACAACAACAACAACAACATCCAATATTTGCACGCAAGGTTAGAAGTTTAATATGAGTACAACCGACCCCATGTACTAAATAATTAACAAACCTAACCTTAGGTTGAAAGTAGTGACGAGCTGGGACAAGGGTCAGAGTCCAACTCCAATAACCAGCAATAGTTGACATCAATATAAATAAGATGGTACAAGAAATAACTCAAAGATATGATGCTCAGCTCGTTCATAGTTACTAAAATAGGCATGCTTTCCAAGTATAACAGTAAATTCCAAATCTTTCACCGAAAACACCAAAAATATGAGTAAGTTTGAAAACTGTGATTTTACCAAAAACTTCCAACAACAGGTAAGATATTTCATTATCAAATGGCATGAGGAAAGTACATCTCTATGCCTACATGTCAATGTATGCATGCCAGTTGTAATACAATGCAGTGATGAAACAATACGCATACTCTCGAGGAATCTATGCACTCAGTCCCCCCAATCACTGATATCCTCGCGGTCACTCAGTCCTCACAGTCACTCAATTCTACCTGTCACTCGGCACTCACACTTAGCACTTGCACTCAGTAGGTAACCTGCGCTCACTGGGGGTGTGTACAGACTCCGGAGGGACTCCTTCAGCCCAAGCACTATAATAAGCCAATTATGGGCTAATTAATAATATCTACTGTGGCGTGCAGCCCGTTTCCATCATAACTCAATAATACTTGCTGCGGCATGTAACCCGATCCCATCAACATCCTTAGAATCAGGCCCTCGGCCTCGCTCAGTCATCAATCTCTCCAGTCTCTCGGGCTCACAATGTCATAAAAAAATTAGCCCAAAAAATAATGGTGTGATGTATCAATAAATGGTAATAGAGATTGAGATATGATATGCATATGACTGCTTACAACTGAGTATGTAATTGCAATGTAAGCAAATAACTCAACAGCCGAAATGACCTCAGTGGGTCCCAACAGAATAAGCATGTAGCTTAGACATGGTTTCTAACATGGATCACAGCTTAATAGCTCTAGTATGTATAGATTTCATGGTTACAGATAAGATCAGGTAACTACACAGTACCACAAAAACAACAGAATTACAATTCACACGGTTCACGCCCACATATCTGTCACCTAACATGTGCGTCACCTCAACACCAAACACATAACACGTATATTCAGGGTTCATATCCTCAATATCAAGTTTAGAAGTGTTACTTATCTCGATCAAACCAAATCTAATACCGAGCAAGGCAAACCATGCTCCAAAAATGCCATCATGCGCGCACTGATCTCTGAACAGTTCAAAACTAGCCAAAAGCAACTCAAGAATATCAAATAATGCGCAAGAAAATAATTCCAAATGATAAAGGTCCAATCTTTAATCAAAACCCCAAAGCCAACCAATAAGTCAAACCCGGGCCCGCGCATTCGAATCCGATGAAACTCACAAAATCCGATAACACATTCAATTACTAGTCTAACCATACTAGTTTCACGCAAATCAGACTCCGAACCGATGCTCAAAACTCAAAAATTCACTCTATGAAACTTTGGACAAAACCCCCCCAATTGTCTCTTTGAAATTCATAATCCAATTAGCTAAAATGAAGATAGATTCACGAAATATAACCAAAATCGAGTAGAGAACACTTACCCCAATTTATATGGATAAAATTGCCCCAAACATTACCCAAATCCGAGCTCCCCAACTCAAAATATGACCTTATGAACAGACCCTCGATATTAAATATTTTTGCCCAGCTGTTTTGCCACGTTTCGTGTGCCAACGATCCCGAAACTCACTTTTGATGCCTCCAATAGATTTCTTGTGAAACTTCTCTGAAGTTAGGTTTTTGAATCACTCCATTTGATCTTATAACGAAGGAGATATGTTAGTTTTAATAATTGAAAATAGTGCAGATTTTTAAATACGAAGTGAATGGCAATTTCGTAAGTAATCTGAAAAATCTGACAATGCAATTCTTAGTAAAATGATCATAAACTCCTCATACGATGTCTAAATTCGATGATTCTTTTTGCTATGACTCTGCAATTACGATACGAATCTGATGTTTCAATCAAAACAGAAATTGGAGCTCATTTGCTTAATGTGGTACATATACTTGAAGAAACGACATCGAAACATAAAAAAAACGAGCGGAACATAACCCAAACCTATCCGAAACGCACCCGAGCCCTCGAGACCCCGTCTGAACGTACCAACAAGTCTCATAGCATAACACGGACCTTCTCGAGGTCTCAAATCACGCGTAACAACATCGAAACAACGAATCGTACTTCAAATCAAATTTAATGAACTTTCGAACTTTCGACTTCCAAAAACTCGCGCCGAAACATATCATCAACTCGAAATGAACTCAAATTTTGCACACAAGTCCCAAATGACTTAGCGAAGCTATTTCAATTCCCGAATTCACAATCCGAATCTGGTATCTTCAAAGTCAACTCTCGGTCAAACTTATGAACTTTCCAAACCTTCAGATTTCCAACTTTCACCAATTAGCGTCGAAACCTTCTAGAAATATCCAAATGCAAATCCGGGCATATGCTCGAGTCTAAAATTACCGTCGGGACCTAACGGAACCATCAAATCTCCAATCCGAGGTCACACCCTAAAAAGTCAAACTTGGTCAACTCTTCCAATTTTAAAGCTTCAGTTATGAAATTCATTCTTCCAAATCAATTCCAAATTACCTGAAAAACCAAAATCGCCGATACAGACAAGTCGTAACACATCATACGGAGTTACTCATGCCCTCAAACAACCGAGCAAAGTGCAAATGCTCAAAACGACCGGTCAGACAGGGTATCCATTTAATTTACCGACATTTCTTCTTCTCGTTTGACATTCATTGTGTAGTAAAACAATCCCACCGTCACTAGCTAGTTCACACTTACGGAATTTCTAAATATGGTCAAATATTTATTTTCTTGATTTAATACTGTATACACAAGCAGCGTAAGAAATTTAATTTAATTTTAATCCATTATAGCGAATAATCTATCTTATTTTTCAAATAATTAATAGCATCTACATTAACGGTTGCATGTAATTTTTTTTGTTGACCTAGTAGTATAAAAATTTTCTCGTTATCAGTGTATAAAAGTTGAATTCCGTTTTTCTCCTTTTTTTTTTTTCCTTTTTTTTTGACGAGTACCTCTAACTATGGCAAGTCTACAAGCAAATTAGTTTGAAAAAAAACGTAAGAAGATAATGATTAATGACATTTTAGACATTTGCAGGGGTGAGTCTTCTAAATTACTATAATTAATTCATTCTTTTTCCACTTTGGAACCAATTGCTGCACCTAGTAATCTAACCCTCTGATTTTAGATATATCTCGGAAAAAGATATTCGAAGATCACTTAATTTAATTAACGAAGGTATTCCTGCTTTCGAGGAAATTAATATAAAACTGATTATTATCAGTGTAAATTCTACTCAGGGACCACAAACCCACCCTATAAAGATTCATTTCTATCGACAAAATAATTTAGCATTCAATCTTCAACTGCCTTTTAATTTCTATATAAAGGTGGCCTGTGGCGTACTAGCTTCTGCGGCATTCATCATTACCGACATTTGTTTTCTTTCTTGTTTTATATATAACATATTGGTGGCCTGTTAGGTTCAAGGGCATTCATCAATACCAATAATTTCATTTACTTTCTTGATTTAGGAAATTAAACAATTATGCAGGTTGAAAGAAACAATAAGCAAGGGGGATTTATGAAAACCAAGTTCGCGTTGTCTTTTAGTAAAACTGTCCAGAATAAGATTGAGACAAAGCCAAAGGTGACTTTCACAAAGCCAGCAACTAATTTATTTGTGAGACCTGAAGGCAAAGATGATGATACAAATGGTGGTGGGGGCGGCGACAAGAACATAGATGCTAAGGCTGCAAGCTATATTTCACATGTTAAAGAGCGGCTTACGATTGAAGAAAGGAGCATGATGCATGGTGGAAATTATTGTGTTTAAAAATACTTGATCTCTGTGTACAAACGATCAAGAATTATACAAGCTTATTTTGCTATATAATATATATTATCACTCTCTTTTGCCTATCATCCTCCCTTCTTGTCTATTTGTCGTCATATATACGGAGTCCATATTGGAAGCTTTTAATTGCCAGAAGCGTGAACTCAGGGGCGGATGGACCTTCAACGAAGTGGTGTCACGCGACACCGCTTCGTCGAAATTTTTTACTAAATATATATATTAATATTGTGCGGAAACGAATAAGTAGAAAAAAATGACATTACTTGACATAAATTGTTTTTTGGTGTATTGGTTATATGTTTGATTTTGCTCTAGAACCTCTATAATTAAAAATTGTGATAAAGTAGAATTGAACTAATGGTCTAAGATTATCTCTTGTCTAGATCTATGATAACTAAAATTATTTATATCTGTTCTTCTAAAAATTTCGTCACCGCTCATAAAAATTTCTGCCTACGAATATGTTATATAAATGTGGAAAACATAAGAGACTGGGCCTGCATCATCTAACCACACTTAGATTCCATATTTGTTCCACCAAGCTCGCAAGCCATCAAAACTAGAATGCATGTACGTACTTGTAAGGGTATGAGAAAAGGTGATTTGAGTATGCCCGAAAAATATGGTTTCAAACTGACTACGGATTCTAATGTTATTTGGACGGAAATGAAAATTCATGACAAGGGAGTTCCTCATTAAGTTATAACTTATACAAACTAGTAGGAGTAGCTACTATTAACATGAAGTAACTAAGTTCTAAGTTAGTAAAATATTTTACTCCATGTTCATAGAGTTGGAGACAAGGTTTGTGTGGTTAAAATGCTAGAGTATAAGAACGGAAAAGTGAGAAAATTAAGTTGTTCCATCCAGGGAAGAGCACTATTAAAAGAGTTAGGAAGGTAGGGACCTATGTGTAAATAGCTAGGAACCTAAATGAACATATTAGAACTCGAAGGGGTCAAATAGAAAGAAGAGTGGAGTTGTTAGTTAGTTTTATTTTTCCTTAAACGAGTCACAAATTTATTGTCACTTTTTGAAAAGAGTACATTTGAAGAAGGGGTATTACCACACCTTCTTTACCCAATGTGAAAGACGAAAGCTAAGTTGAAGAGTACATCTACTATTACTTCCTCACAAAAAGTAATACGAAAAAAAAAAAAATGTGGCAATAAAGTTGTTACTTCAAGGAGGCTTGTAGGTGAGCTTGCTTGGTTTTCTCTTCTTGACTCGAAAAGTAGAAAATTTCCATCTATTAGCATTTAAAAGGTCTCGAATTTGGCAAGGCAGTGTAGTATAGTTAGTATTTATATACACTTCTTCGACCTTGTGACTCAAAGAAGCCATTTTGTCAGCAACTCTGTTTGCTTCTTTGAAGCAATGCTTTGTAATAACTCCATGTTGATCCACCAGTATTTTAAGCCGCCTCACTTCATTGGCAATCCTCCAAGGTATAGGCCAATTGCCAGAAATGGAGTTATGTAGTAACAGGGAGTCCGTTTCACCAACAATAAGGTTGAGCCCTTTTTGTATGCACAAGTTGATACCAAACATTAGTGCACATGCTTCTGCCTAGTTACTAGTTCCATGCCCAAGAGGTTTAGCGAAGGCCATGATAAATCTGCCCCTACAGTTTCTAATAACTCCTCCAGCACCACATCTACCATTTATACAAGAGCCATCACTATTAACCTTGACAAAAAGAATGGGGGGTTTGATCCATCTTACACTGATGATAGATACTTCATTGAGATAGATGTTTCTAAGGATGCACATGTCATTTCACCAAGCCTGACATTACCAAATCTATTCTTCACCTTGCTAATGATGTTGAAAGTAATAAAGGAAATAGACCTCGCAGTAGAAGGTCTTTCTATTCCATAATTGGAGCTACATCTTGATCTCACCATAATTCTCACAAAACAAAGGGAGGGAGAATTTTAAGTACATAAGCAACAATAGAGTTCCCAGTCCTCTGATTCCAGCAATTGATAATATGAGTTCTCATATTAATATTTCTGTAGGCAATCACTAGAGGACCAAAAAAGTAGTTCCAGATAGTTTGAACATAATGGCCATTACAGAAAAGATGTTCCACTGACTCAGACCCATTGGCCATTCCAGGACTCATGCAGTAGGAGCATGCTGATGGTGAGTTAATACCAAACTTTGTGATCTTGTTATCAGTGGAGAGTCTATCATGAGCACTCCCCAGGATAAGAATAACATTTTGAACATAATGTCATTGTGCCAGATTTTGGCATCAAACTGATTGGTATGCCTCCTTTGTCTGAGGAGATTCCAAGAAGTAGCAATAGAAAAATTACATGTGTTTGAAAAAATCCAAATATGGAATGTCCTTAACATCGGGATTGAGGGTGGTATGAATTTGAGAAATTTTCCACTTCAATTGGTCTGGAATTGAGACCTGGAGGCAAGACAATCCCAATGCCCATCTACAAACACTTCATTGATGAGGATATTGTACTGAACCAAGCCATCATCAACCTTTTTGTATAAGGGTCCAAGAGTGGACCAGTTGTCAAACCAGATGGTGATGTCTCCTTTGCCACTATTCCATAAAATATTTATGTCCATCATCTTTGATGCCACACATAGCTTTCCAACTATAGGATTGACCTTTAGTCCACCTTCAGAATTTATGAATTGAGACCACATATAATCAGTGGTTTTAAACTTCCACCATTGCATAGCATGGAAAGCCAAACAAATGTCTTCAAATCTCCGAAAATTGGCACCCTTTCCTCATGAGGGATACAGAGATTGTACCAAGATACCAGTGATGCTTGCCTCTCTCCTCAATACTAGACCAAAAAAATCTAGAGATATTGTCACGACCCGCCCGGAGGGCCGCGATCGGGCACCGGACCCTGCTTGCAGAGTACCGGCGAACCCTTCATTGCAGCTAACTTATTTTCTTTACTTTCTTTCATGTTATTTCAAACAAAAAGATCATTTAATTGGACCTTTCATTGGAGACACACTTTGTGCACATGCATACATACATATACCCGTGGAACGTATTACTGTGTTTAAGGCATTAGATTTACAAAACGTGTATATACCCTGACACCTGTTCATACATAACCGACATTTTCTATACACTACTGACATTGTCTATTGAGCCTCTACAATAATAGACATTAAACATCCTATGTCGGAACAGGGCCCCGACATGCCCGAAATGTCTATACAAAATGCATACCAAAATGTAGCAAGTCCGAAGGATGGGTCTTGCTAGTATCTGCTGAACTGGTAGCCTACTGCGGTGGGGGAGCTCCGTCTGTCAATCTATTAGGACCTGCAGCACGATATGCAGCGTTCACAAAATAAAGGACGTCAGTACGAAAAATGTACTGAGTATGTAAGACAGGAAACACAATAAAGAGCAGCAATATAAGCATCAGGATAGAAACATGTAACTCGTAGCAAAGGAATTGCCTCTGAGAGTAGCTAACCATGACATGTTGTAATATTTACGTCTAATTACATACCTCTGTGACATTGTTGTTATATTGCCTATTTCCATCATTACAGAATTATACTTTCACCCTTACGAGTTTGCCATTTTTATGTACATTTATTGTTACCGAAACTGTTTACATACACGTTACCACACAATCACATACGCCTCCATGGGCTCTTTATCGTCGTACGCCCCTGTGGGCTCATCATTATCATCTCATAGCATGCCTTACCCGGACGTACTAGGCTCGGTCATAACATATGCCTCTGTGGGCTCATACCCGGCCGTACTAGGCTCGGTCATACGAATTTAATCATACACATATATACATATATATATATATATATATATATATACACGTAATACATTGCGAGCTTATTTATGAACTTGTGTTCTCGACTTGTTACATTTATTATCCCATCTTTCTCATGTAATTAAGAATACCTTTTTAACATGATAGTTACAGGACTCAAGGATTTCCGTCAACATTGTTACCATGAAGCAAGAATAATCATTCCATAGAGGGAAGAACAACATAAGCAACACTAGCTTCTAAGAATAGAATGCTCTTGGGGCTCATTCGTGGCATTGTATTCAATAGGAATCGTACAAAAGAAAGAACGGTATAGTCTCACATACCTGGTGCTTATTGCGTCGGTTCTCAAGCTACGCAATTTGCCATAATTCTTTAGTCTACAATTAAAGAATAGCTCAATGGTTACTCACTACGCGAGATGGCTAGCAGTAACCAAAATTCCCTAAATTCATGTGGTGGTTCTTTGCACCCTTCCTTCCCTAAACTTCGTTAAACATATTTATAGCACATGCAACTCATTTACAACCCTTAATAATCAAGACCCATTCCGTTTAACCCCACCTATTTCGATTTCGTGGCTTCTAGTCATACTCCCATGAGTTCTTGCAGGCATGCAACCCCTTATCATGAATGTTGAAGGGAAAACCACATGAAAGGGAGTAGTAATTTACCTTGCATGTGAATTATTTGACCCTCTTCTTTGATTCCTCAATTTTTAGGTCTTTGCCTCCAAATGGGTTTGTAGGAGGGGGAAACTCAGCTAGGGTTTCCTTTAGCTCTTCAATTTCTTGCTTCCCTTCTTCAATTTAGAGTTTGGAAGAGAGGGATTTGGTTGTTTTGATGTGAGGGCTTTGAGAGGGGTCGTTTGGGTCTTTCTGCTATGCTGGGACTTAGAAAAATGAAGGAGGGACGGGTTTGGGTCCCTTTTATAGGCCTGGCAATAAGTGGCACACGTACCTGACAAATTTCAGGTTTGCGATCGCATACCCACCGCAAACAGGGTATGCGGTTCGCATTCTGGTCGCAAATCTCACCCTAGAAATCTATTGCATTGTGCGACACAGAAGGGCCGGATTTGCGGTTCGCATTTTCAACAATGCGATCGCATTCTGGTTGCATTTTAGACACTGATTCAGCCCAGAACTCTGTTCCATTCTGCAATGGAGGGTGTCATATTTACGGTCCGCATTTGTATTATGCGGTCCGCATACTGACCGCATATTTGACACAATTTCAGCCCAGAACTCTTTCTCAATGTGCGACCCTGATGTTGGATATGCGGTCCGCATTTGTGCTTTGCGGTCCGCATATCTAGCTATGCGACACCTTTGTTCTTTTTTCTTAACTTTAAACCATTTTCCGGGTTCTTGGGTCCTCATATGTGAGCTATTTCACAGTGTATTTTAATGTACGAATTTTACAGGTTGTAACACTCTCCCCCCCTTAGGAACATTCGTCCCAGAATGTAGGGATCTATGAAAGGTAATACTGTAGAGGGGAAGGAGTCCCAAGCCTCTTATGGGCTTCATTCGGGCGCCACTGAATCCCCATCATTAAATGGAAAGAAATAATGAAGTTCTTATTTACCTTGTAAGGACGTTTCTCTTTCCAGTGCGTCCTGCGTTTTCTTGGCATCACCATCATCATCCACCTGCAGGAACAAGTGTGGGTATTTAGTTTTCATCTCTTCCTCCACTTCCCATGTCATCTTTTCCACGTTCCTGTTCCTCCACAACACTTTGACCGAAGCCACATCCTTTGTTCTTAGCTTGCGGACCTGTCGGTCCAATATAGCCACTGGTACTTCTTCGTAGGTTAGGTCCTCTATGATCTGTATGTCTTGGGTGGGGACGACCCGGGAAGGGTCTCCGATACATTTCCTCAACATGGACACATGGAACACCGGATGGACAAATTCCATTTCGGACGGTAGTTCTAATTCATAAGAAACATGTCCAATTCGTCGAAGGATTTTGCACGGACCGATGTATCTCGGGCTCAATTTACCATTCTTCCCAAAACGCATGACACCCTTCATGGGTGAGACTCTTAGGAACACCCAATCACCAACTTGGAACTCTAGATCACGACGTCGGACGTTAGAATAGGACTTTTGCCTGCTTTGTGCTGTCTTCAATCGTCCCTGTATCATTCGTACTTTCTCAACGGCTTGATGGACCAAATCCGGGCCATATAGCTCAGCTTCACCAACTTCGAACCACCCAATTGGCAATCTACACTTCCTCCTATACAATGCCTCATATGGGGCCATTTTTATACTGGAGTGGTAGCTGTTATTGTAGGCAAACTCTATAAGTGGAAGATGGTCATCCCAACTTCCTTGGAAGTCTAGAACACATGCCCGCAACATATCTTCCAGTGTTTGAATGGTACGCTCAGCCTGCCCGTCAGTTTGCGGATGAAAAGCTGTGCTATGACTTACTTGTGTACCCAAACTCTTCTGAAAAGATTTCCAGAAGTTAGCTGTGAATTGGGCTCCCCTATCTGATATAATAGACATTGGCACCCCATGAAGCCTAACAATTTCTTTGATGTACAGCTTTGCATAATCCTCAGCTGTGTTGGTTGCCTTAACTGGTAGGAAGTGAGCACACTTGGTAAGCCGATCCACTATCACCCAGATGGAGTCGAACTTACGATTGGAGCGAGGTAATCCAACAATGAAGTCCATGTTAATCACCTCGCATTTCCAAGTCGGAATTTCTATATCTTGGAGTAGTCCACCAGGTTTCTGATGTTCTGTCTTTACCTGTTGGCAATTAGGACACTGAGCTACGAATTCCGCAATTGATTTCTTCATCCCATTCTACCAATACTGTTCTTTGGCATCATGATACATTTTAGTTGAGCCAGGATGGATGGAATATCTAGATTGGTGGATTTCCCTCATGATCTTCTCTCGCAATTCTGCTACATCAGGGACACACAATCGGCCTTGACACCACAAGGTCCCATTTCCTGCGATCTCGAAAGTTGAGATCCTACCTTGCTGAATGCCCTCTCTCAATTGCATCAAGGTGGGATCTTCGTATTGTCGTGCTTTCACTTCAGCTACGAGAGATGATTCAGATGTGTTATGCACAACAATACCTCCATCTTCGGAGTCTAACAATTTGACTCACATACTGGCTAGCTGATGAAGTTCCTTGGTTAAACTTCATTTACCTGCTTCAATATCTGCTAAACTTCCCATTGACTTACGGCTGAGGGCGTCGGCCACAACATTGGCCTTGCCCGGATGATACAGTATTTCAACGTCGTAGTCCTTCAGTAATTCTAGCCAACGTCGTTGTCTCAAATTCAACTCCCTTTCGCTGAAGATGTACTGTAAACTTTTGTGGTCTGTGTAGATATCGACATGGACACCATAGAGATAGTGTCGCCACGTCTTTAAGGCATATACCACAACAGCCAATTCCAGGTCATGGGTTGGGTAATTCTTTTCCTGCTTCTTCAACTGTCTCGAAGCATAAGAAATCACCTTCCCATGCTGCATCAGCACACATCCCAAACCTATGCCGGAGGCATCACAATATGCCACATAACCCTCAGTTCCGTCAGGAAGAGCAAGGACTGGAGCGGATGTTAATCGATCTTTCAGTTCTTGAAAGCTCCGCTCACAAATATTTGTCCATTGAAATTTGGCAGCTTAACTAGGCAAATTAACAATTTAGAACTATCATTAACTCGTAAATAGTCACCTGGTTGCATCATAGCACAAACATTACCTGGTACGGTTAACGTACTAGCATGGTCCATGACTTTGGTTTTACCTTTCACTATCTCTTCGTCACTCTCCACCTCACAAACAGTACCATCATGTTCAGGCCTTAAGGTGGAACCATTACTAGTTCCTTCCTCGGCATTCTTCTGAGTACTAACGATTCTTTCAAGGTTCTCTACTCGGGTACTAAGTGCCCTTACTTCAGCCCAAAGCTCGGCTAAAGTAATGTCGGTCACAACCTTATCTCCGTCAGTAGCCATGTACCTGCAAACGAACAAGACTAGAGAATGCATTAAGATTAGTAAAATACCTCACTCACTTTTGAATGCCTCTTGGATTCACTCAATATTTTCGGGTAGGATTTTCGTACTTGTCCTCAAAATGGCTTCTCTAATTGATCAAGTTCCTCAACGACCTTTCAAGTTCACAGTTCAATAGTTCTCTTCGAGGTGAGTGAATTTATGTATGGCGGACAACTTTTTAAAGTAAGCACAAGAAGCCAAGAATTAACTACGAAGGTGAAAATTGTGAGTTTTAGCACGAGATCGTACTCAAAAATCAGTAATTACTTAAGTAGGAAATTACCTAGGACATACTAATTTGAAATTATGTAATCAAAGAAGTAAGGAAATTCAAGAAATAAGAAAATTTTAGAGACTTTCCCACTCTAGTTTTGAGAAGACCAATTCTCTCTCCTCCCCTTTTAACTTTCGGCCCTTTCTCCTTGTCCAAATGGAAATCGCCCCTCATCTCCTCTTCCCAATTGAAAAAAATTCCTTGAAACTTCTCCCTTTAGGATTGGATTGGATTGGGAGTTATTTCTTCTTCTTCTCCAAGCCTCTTACACATTTTTAACAAGAAATTCAAGAACTACAAGTTGATGTTCAAGAACTTCAAGAATTCAATGCAACTTGTTAAGAATGGTCAAATATTCAAGAAACCCTTCAAGATTAACGTGAATTGCTTCAAGAACTGCAAATTGGCTTCCAAGAACTTCAAGAATCCAAGATTTCAACTAGGGTTTTCAAGAACAGTTTTTAAACAATCAAGAACTTCAAGATTGGTTTCAAGAACGATTTTTAACAATCAATACTTCAAGATTTCAACCTTAGATGTTTTAACAACTTCAATCAACAACAATTCTCGGATTTTCTCTTCTTTTCTTTTTTGTCACGTTTTTCTTCCTTTTTTTTATAAATCAAAAACGAAATTAAAGAAAGAACATAAAACTAAGGCACGAAGAACAGGATTGGGATTGTATGAACAAACCCTTTCCAAGTTCTGATACCAACTGATGCAATAAGGAATTCGAAAACAAAAAAACAAGGATAAAAGCAAGACGCTCAATGAACTATCAAGACAACAAGTAGGAGCTAGTCTACTTACCTTCTTGATGAAGTCACGGAGTACCTACAAGTCAATGGTCTTGCAAACTGTACGATCAAATAAAGGAACGAGTTCAATTTGGAATTACACCAAAAATTGGACAAGTTCAAAGCACACGAGTTTGGAGCAAAGTTGCTGCCGATATTTGTATTGAATATCAATGTTTGGTGCTGAAAATAATGAAGTCTTTAGTCTTATATGGGATGAGCCTTGTCCTAAATCAACTAGGATACAAATAACTAACAAAAATTCCACAATTTAGCTAAGTAAAAAGAATGGCCACGTAGGACCCCCACGTAAGAATCAATATCTTCCATAGCAACACAATAATACAATATAAACACAAATGTGTAACATCAACATCACATGCCTCACTAAGGCCAATCACCAACACCTAAATCAAGGCTAACCAATGCCTTATCTTGTCTTATTCAACATTGATAATCTCATTAAAATTAAATTAATTAAACATAATTAATTTCAATAATATATGATAGAAATTATAATCATCAAATACACATTAATTAATTAATTATTAAAATACCTTATTTTCCAATTTATGACACTAATTTTGGGTTACTTTAAAATAGTGGGCTAATTAACTAAAATTAAGGAATAACTTTTAAAATTAACAACTAATTTATACAAAAATAGGTTTTATTGATTAGAAAATATTTTCAACACGTTTAATGCTAATAGTTAAGTATAAATAAATTAATTTTAAAAAGGAGGGTCAATATTGATTGTCAACAACTGTCCCTCTTTGACCATGACGGTAAAAGAGTTTTCGGGCAAAGAAATCCAACCAAGAACAATTTTGACCCAACTTTAGGCATGTATTGCAGGAATGGAATATGGATTTGAGGAAGATTATGAGTTGTAGAGTTAAATAAAGATTTAAGGAAGGTTTTGGGGGAATTTTGAGAAAATTGGGGTCGTATTCTTGCTTTCAATCGCCTGATACCCCAGGCTTAATGAGGATCAAGCCTCATGTAGCTCTAGAATGATGGTTTGGAGAAGGTGATCCTTGCAGGAATTCTCCTAGTGTCATATTATGACGATAATGCAAGACGAGAAGATTTGGTGCCTATAATGATTTGGGATTGTAGCTTGATTATGAAACTTGAAAGAGTTGATGATTTAGAGTTCCAGTGGTGATATTTTAGTTTGTGTTTGGATCCTTGGCCCACTTATGATTTTGTTATCCCTCATAGTGTTGTATCTTGGTTTGTTGCTTAGAAGATTTATACGTCTCAACGTTTGATCCTGCAAAAATAAAAATACACACATACCCATATATCGTAATGCGGATATGTTAAGATGTGATGTAAATGATGCAAGAATTATGATGCCTGGCTGCCGGCTAGCCGTTATTTGGGATCGAGGCGACGGGATACTTGAATTTTATTCGATTGTTAGCCGAGCTTTGTACTGTTCCACAGTTATTGGAGCATTAAGTCTCCACAAGATGGGAGTATCTCTGCGATGAGAGTAATTGAATTGAAATGCAAAATGCATCTCCGCAGGATGGGAGTTTCTGACTTGAAAAATGTAAAATCCCTGTAAGTTGCATGAACAAAATGTCAAAACATTTAAGATAAAACAAAGAAATAAGGAGCATGCCCAAGTGATACTCTTGATTGCAAAACTAGATTGCGGCTATCAATCGGCGGAACGTATGGGAGAATAAGATGGTTCATACTTCGATTGGAAAAGTTGGCGAAGACGTTTGCAACTATCTACTTAAAATCTCCAATGTGGCAGAGTGACACTGCGATCTGTGGGAAGTACTCCAGTTGGCGAAGCGAACATTTTGCTATATGCATGACTTTGATTGGTAAAGCAATCTGCTCAATTTGTACAGGGCACTCCGATTGGTTGAGTAGGCGGTTTGCTATTTACAATGTGTTCCGAACATGTTGGAGACTTAGTTCCAGGATTGATGCAGGCCTACCTGATCAAGCTACGTTAATGCCTTGGAAAAGCTACATTCATGCTATCATTGTGCTATGATGGAAGAAGTGGGTAGCATGTCGGATAAGACCAGAAAAGGCGTTGGTTAGCCTTGAAGAAGAGCTAAGCGTTCAAGCAATCACAAATTTGGCTTTGGACGAAATTAGAAGTTCAAGATGTACATTTGTGTTTATGTTGAATTATTGTGTTGCTATGGAAGACATTAATTCTTACTTGTTTGGTCCTGCGTGACTATTCTTTAATCTTAGCGAAATTGTGATTTTTTTTGTTTGTTATTTGTTTCCTAGTTGATTTAGGACAATACTCATTCTATATAAGCCTAAAGGCTTCATTATTTTCAGCACCTAACTTTGATATTATATACAAAATTTCGACAGCCATATTGCTCCCAATTTCGTGTGACTTAAACTTGTCCAATTTTGGTGTGATTCAAAATTAAACTCGTTCCTTGTTTGATCGAACAATTTGCAAAAGAATCGTTGTCTTGAGGGTCGTTCGTATAGTATAGGTACTCGTTGATTTAATCAAGAAGGTAAATAGACTAGTTCCTACTTTTTGTCTTGATAATTCATAGAGCGTCTTGATTCTATCTGTTGTTTTCTTGTTTTCGCGTTTAATATTGCCTCAGTTGGTATCAGAGCTAGATTGCATAAGTTGATATCAGAGCTTGGAAAGGGTTTGTTCTTACAATCACAATCCCGTTCTTCGTGCCTTAGTTTTAGGTTCTTTGTCTTTAATTTCAATTTTTTGATAATTAAAAAGAAAAAAGAAAAAAGAAAAAGAAAAAACATGACAAAAAAAGAAGAAGAAAGAAAAACCGAAAGTTGATAGGTGACTGAAGTTGTTAAATCATATAGGGATTGAAGTCTTGAAGATTAATTGATAAAGAAATTTTCTTGAACCAATCTTGAATTTCTAGATCGTTTAAAAACCGTTCTTGAAACCCTAGTTGAAATGTTGAAGTAAATTGAATTGCTAGAAGAATTATCAATAGTTCTTGGTTGGATTCTTGAAGTTCTTGGACGCTAATTTGTTGTTCTTGAAGCTAGTTCGCGTTAATCTTGGAGTTATTGAAGTTCTTGGATATCAACTTGTGATCTTGAATTAGTTCACGTTAATCTTGAGAAGACTTGAAGTTCTTGAACGTCAAAGTTGTTGTTCTTAGAAGTAGTCACGTGAAACTCAAGAATCTTGAAGTTCTTGGAGTTAAAATTGTAATTCTTGAATAGTTTTGCGTTGTTCTTGAAGAGGGTCTTGAATCCTCAACCGTTCTTAACGAGTCTTCCTTGAATTCTTGAAGTTCATGAACATTAATTTGTTGTTCTTGAAAGGAGTCTTGAAAAACATGTAAGGGGGTCTAAAGCGTGTATGGGAGGCCGAATTTGGGAGGAGAAGAGGAGTAATAGGAAACCCTAATTCTAGTCCAAGAAGGAAACAACTCCCAATCCAAAGGGGAGAAGTTTCAGGTAGCTGAAATTCTATTTGGACAAGGAGAGGAGGGGCGAAATTGGGTTGGAAAAGGAGAAGGGGGGCCGAAAATCCTAAGAGTTAAGG